>VXAK01027859.1:23046-36361 GCA_013399435.1 Arenaria interpres | reverse complement strand
CCCCGGGTGTTGTCCTTCCTGCTGGGGCATTTGCAGCACTGAGAGGAAAAAAAAAAAAAAAGAAAACAGGTCAAACATCCTCAAATGGTGTATTTAGTGCTTCCCCTCGGGTTCCCGGCCATTTTCCTACTGGACCTGGGAGCGCAGCAGTATTTATGGGGTAGCGAGCTGACCCCTCGGCTGCGGTGGGCGAGAGTGCCTGACGTTAAGTGCTGCTAATGCGTTTTGCATTTGTGCTCGGGGGCAGGAAATCTCAACTTCCAGTGCCAAGGGGTTAATTATAATTTATATAGCAAGATCTCAGGCTGTGTTGGTTTTTTTTCTGCCTTTTTTTTTTCCTCCAGCTAATTAAGAGGTACAATTACCTTGGAGAATCAAAGGGATATTTCAGTACCCAGCTCTTAGAAACAGATTACAGGCACTTAAAACATAAGGACGTCTTTGCTTTTCTACGCGTGCTTAGTTTTTGATTTAGATCATTAACAAGAAACTGTCATATTCCTGATCTACCATCGCAATGTACTGGAGACCACCTATGGAAGCCATTCCAGTAGGGTAAGATATAACATTGCTGCTTCCCCAGCGATTCCTACATTTCCGATGATATGTCTTGCTGACACATCACCTCAGGGCTCTGGCAAAGATTTCTGCTCATTAATTAACAAAACTTGATGATAAACCTGAGGTGGGTAACACCTAAACAGAACAGTCTGTGCTCAGATTGCAAGCCCAGGACTATTTACTGCCAAGACAAGTAGCAGGTTGATTAATATTATTGCTGTATTAATAATAACTATTAGCAAATTGTCCCAGGCAGGCCTTGGGAACTGGAGCCGAGGGATAATTAGCAGCACCAGTACCCAGGGCAGACAGGAGCACCCAGTGTGGAAGCTGGTGGGCAGCAGCCACTGGGAGCAAACCCATGGCCTCCACCATCTCCCTCCGTCACCTCCTTGCCCTCATGTTTGCGCAGAGGTTTACCAGCTACGGGTCTCTCTTTCTCACCACTCTCGGAGGTGTTTGCTGAGCCATTTGCAAAGGGTTCATGTAATTGAATATTCAGGCGTAGGGAGAGGGGGTTTGGGCTAAAGATGGCAAGAAAAGCTTCTGGGGAGCCCTTAAAGTCCTGCTCCGGAGAGTCACTAGTTACAGATGCATCACAGGCTGCAACCTCAGCTTGACTTGGCACAAGCTGCGCAAATACATCTTCCACCATTCTTTATTTTTTAGGGATGCAGCGGGCTATCTCTCCCCCTCTATTATTGCCCAAAACACAGCTCCAAGCTGACACGAGGCTGGCAGTGGCAATGAAGACCAACCCTTCCTCTAAAGGGGGACGTCAGCGCTAGGACCAAGAGGAACGTCTGGCCATCTGGGTTAGAAATGAAGCCGATGCTGCCCGAGCCAAGAGGGGAGCTCAGCGACTGGTATCCAGCATCAGCCACCCTCTGCCTACAGCTTGATTACGCCGCGGCGGGTCTCTGGGGCTGCCCGCTTTGATGTGCCGACAGCAGCAACCTTGCTGTGCTGAACCGGCCCCAAAGCACACAAACCCAAAACACGCCGCGAGAAGCATTGCTGTTAAATTAGGAGGAGATAACGCAGTCGACACCTCGGCACGGAGAGGTGCCGGCCGGCACTGCTCAGCTCACAGGAGCTCTGAGAAGTTCGTTTAGAAACCCGACAACCAACACACCCTACAGGTATTTCCATCCCTTGGAGGCACTCCTCGACAGGCGGCTGCCGGAGAAAGGAAGGGCACATCAGTTGTCATAAGCCATTTTACAAGAATATCTACAAAACTATGCAGAGCTGTACCAAGGGGAGCCTTTCCAGTATTACAGGAGACACCAAACAGAATATTCTGTTCTGCTGCAGGAGGATTAAGTATTTATTCAATGCTTATAAATACTTAAAGGGTGGGTGTCAAGAAGATGGGGCCAGTCTTTTTTCAGTGGTGCCCAGGGACAGGACAAGAGGGAACGGGCACAGACTTGAACGTAGGAAGTTCCATCTCAACATGAGGAGGAACTTCTTTCCTGTGAGGGTGGCAGAGCCCTGGAAGAGGCTGCCCAGAGAGGTGGTGGAGTCTCCTTCTCTGGAGACGTTCAAACCCACCTGGACACGTTCCTGTGGGACCTGCTCTGGGTGACACTGCTTTGGCAGGTTGGACGAGATGATCTCCAGAGGTCCCTTCCAACCCCGTATCATTCTGTGATTCCGTGACTAAACGCAAATCAGGAATGCTTTCCTATATAAAGGTTGAGAGTAACCAGGGTAGAAGAGGGGATGGCATTTTTTTAGAAGGTTTATTACTGTGTATGGGAGGGCATCTCTCTCCTGGCCGGTGATGGGTGCTGGTGCAGCAAGTGGCTGGGAAAGGACCCGGCTCAGCACTGGGAAAAGCAAGGCAGGGATCACAAAACTGTTGCTTGTAGTCCCCAGCATAAGCCACTAACCTGAGTGATGCTCCGTGAAAAGGACTTGCACATGCTTAATCAGCAACACAACCCAGTTACACAGGCAAGAAAAAGAAAGGAAGGTTAGATCCGGAGGGAAATACATCTATACAGTGTTACCTTTCCCTACAGCCTGCTATTTATTGAAGCAGCAGCAAATGCTCCAGTGCAGTTGAGAATACAAACGCTGACATGGAAATTCAGAGCCCTGAACCACTTCCAACAGGGAAAATATACTGACCGCAGTCTGTTTGGAGGTCAAACAAAATCAATAGCCTTTCTCTCCAGTCTGTCTCTAAACTAAGCTTCTTTCAAAGACATTCAGAGAAAATGGATCATCTTTTGTTGTTGTGTGTGGGTTTGGGCTGGGCTTTTTTTGTTTTGCTTTTTTTAAGTGGTCAAACATTCATACGAGTATAAGAAACTCCTTCCTCCCTCAACATACTGAAAGGATTGTATACAGGTCAAAACTGCCCATCAGTTTTACTACACAATGGATGAGTTATCCACTTCTCGGGGAGGAAACCAGGCTGGAAGCCGCTTAACACTCGGCAAGAGAGGAAAAAATAAATCAGTGTATTCGCTTGATGGGGGTACGTTTAAAGCTGGTTGTCAATTAGTTCAACACAGTTTGCTGTTACAGAGCACAACAATTTAGCCCCAGGAGCTGAAGTTTGCTGCGTTTCCTCAGATTCCTCCTGCTGAGAGACAGATATTGGCTGCAGCCAGGTCAGGCACCGAGGAGGAGGAGGAGGAGGAGTGAGGCTGGAAGTCACAGCCGCAGAATGGGAGCCCGTGATCGGATACAGCAGGACTGGGGACTCCTTCCTTCTTTCCTTCCTTCCAAAGCACACAGTAAACCAAATTTGCGGCCAGAAGGGAGCAGAGATGATAACTGATTCTTGCATGGGTACAAAGTGTGCCTCGCCTCTCCGCAGCACACACCTTTTAAGATAAACTATATACCCCAAGGGCTTACATACCCTTGTGTAGATGCTATCATCTTTACAGACATAAGAGGGTCACCCGAAGCTGAGGGAAAGGGCAGAAGAGCTAAAGTGGTAGAATGTAAAACTTCGCCTACGTCCAATTTTTTAAATAATAGAAATTCTTAAAAATTTCAATACAAAAATCACAAGGAGAAACGGAACGGACAAACAACAAAAAGACACTTCCTACAGGTCCCACATCCAAAGGATAACCACCGCCTTCAAAGCAACAGATCATCGACGTTATCTGCCAGTTCTGTTCTGATAATCAGTGTTGAAAGACGCCCTCCAAATCACAAAATGGTTTAGGAAAGGCTCTCCAGAGGTCATCAACCCTCTGCTCAGAGCAGGACCATCAGGGCTAGAGACCATCGCTCCTCAGCTGTGCCCCAGCTCCCCTGCCACAAGTTGCCCGAGCCAAGAAACCCGACATCCGACATCCTTGTCTCAATTTTAGCATTCCTACGGGTGCGTGGTCACCGTGTCCGAGACGTGGCTGGAGGGGGACAGATAGACCCAAGGAAAACTGAGAACAGAGCATGACAGGGGTGAGATGCCCATGGCCACGAGCTTCTGCCGTCCCAGCAGCCGTAGCCCATGGAGCCACATGGACTCACACTTACCTAATGGGCATCCCACCCTGCTGATGTTTGCTGCTGTCGGTACCTATACTAGTTATATTAAAGCTACTATGTGCCTCTAAGTCCTCTCGCACACGCGGCACACGGGCAGGGAGGCGCATCCTGACTCATCCTGCACTCCCATATGCCGCAGGAAGAAGGGTTTGTTCCACCAGCCGCCGGAAAGGGCACCTCGTTTCCGAGCGAACATATTTAGCGCCTTCTAATTAGGATCTTAGCTTCTTCTCCTGCCCACGCAGGTCTGAGAGTTCCAGCGCTAGAAAATCCTGGCAAAGCTCAAAGCAGGTTACGGCAACGGTGGCTGTCAAATGTTCACCCAAACTCATTACGGTTGCGAGAACTAGTAGCTAGACACAAAAGCTCGGCTTCTTTGCAATGCTTTTTCTCTCCCCTCCTCCAGTTCCTCCCAGGTGGGACAATTTACCCCGTGACTATGCAGCTCTTACGTTTGCTTGTTAGCACCCCCAAATTGGTAGGTGTAAAGTCAATATCCTTTTGCCTATTTACTCCTAATGAGTCACCAGTCAGCAACTTAACTTGGGGGGAAAAAAAAGAAAAAAAAAGAAAAAAAAAAAGGGTTACAAATGCAGATGCAGAAGCAAATGAAATAAAGGCAAGAATCACCGCTGAGCAAACGTCGCACAAAGGCAAGGGGCCGGGCACACCACGCAGCACCCTACCATTGTCACCGGCTAAAACCTAACAGCTTTGATTTGCCTCCCACGGACTAAAATGGTTTGAAATGCAAGGTCTGAACAAAGGTGCAAGACGCAGGAGGAATGGGAGGCACTGCTGGGCACTTAATCTCCTTTCAGTCTCACACAGGAGCTCCAGCAACCGCCCTGCAGAAGGCGGTGGAGTTTCTTGAGAGTCGGGAAGAGGATAATCAGGCCCCAGTTGTTATTACAGAGGTTCAGCCCCGTGATCCCTCCACGCAACCAGCAGAAATGTTATTTTGGGATTTATACTCAAGTTCGCTTTAGGCAAGCTTCTTTGCTGCTGGAACCTGGGACAACACCACTGATCTCAACAGGAGGAGACCAGCTTTAAGCAGCCGCGGAGTTCACCCTCTGCCTCGACACAATGTGTGATTTGGAATTAAGAACCCAAAGCACCCTCAGGCTGCTTCAACACACACCCCTGTGAAACCTGCAGGAGCAGCAACAGGGGTTCGTGGTGAGGATATCCCTCACACCCATACCACATGGGGACATGGACACACTGTGAGCCTCACGACTGGCCCTGGCCAAGCGTTGAGGCCATTTGGACATTATTTTTTTAGATTTATCTGGTATTTACATGCCTTCCTATTCTTAGCCCTTCCCTGCTGCTTCTCCACACTGAGGTCCCTTGCTGCTAGAACCCTCCTCCAACCACCTGTTCCCTCTCCTGCTTCTCCTTCCGAAAGTACTTGAGAACATCAGGTATAAACCAAACCATACCAGTCATGACAACTTGAAGCCAGGATCCCAAGCCTCCCATATGCTCAAACACCAATGGCTTGTGTCACCATCCGCTCCTCCTCCATCCCACCAGCCCAGCTCTTGGACAAGGAACAGAAGCTGCCAAGCAGCATCAGAGAACAAGGACTCCTCTCCAGGACACTATCTAGGGCTGGATCCTTCCAGCCAGCACAGTTGCCATCCAGTTGTGATCACTTGGAAACTGCTTGTTGAAGACCCAAAACTCGTTACAGCTAGAAGACTGGGCCATGACAGAAGGCAGGATTTTTTTCTTATTGCTGTGGGAAGAAAGGCACCCTTTTTCAGCAGCTGCAAACACAGAGGAGGAGAAGGCCTCTTAGGCACTATTTCAGCTCTCAGAGGTGAGGGCAGAATAAATTTGAGGACTACCCAGTGATTCTTCAAGCTCAACCATCCAGGTAGCACCAGCAAAGGACAGGCACATCCCCAAAGCGACTCCAGCAGAAGTCAGGGACGCAAAGCTCAAGAGGCATTTAGAAGGTCTCCGCTCCTACATCACCATAAAAGCATGAATTGCCTGTTACGGGCATTCAGAAAATACTTAAAATTCATCAGGGACCAAAGCATGCGCTATTTATTGCTGGCACAGCTCATTAAGAGGGATGCTCACAGAGTGCAGCCCCGCGACCATCTCCCTCCAACCCCAACACCCGCTTCTCTTCCTCACAGTAAGGAAAAAATGGGGATTTTTTTTCACTGGGTCTTCTCACTCCCTTTACTTCCAGCTCGCCTTCCCCTTCTTGCGAGCGCTGAGACCGCAGACGCTCTACACGTGTTCTCCTCTGCATCCGACTGGCAGGCAGTCTGGAAAATGCCAGTATTGGAACGGCCTGAATTCAGCGGTTTCTGAATGCTGATCGGACACTATTTCGTTCAAGCCACAGATAGTCATTTTTGGGGGGTATTTTCAGCTCCCTTTTTGGACTCGTCCAGATTTCCAAGCGTCATGCATCAGCAATTTCTCCTCTTCGGAGCTTCGTTATTTTTCACCTTTCCGCCCAGCCTGAGGCTCGGTGCAGTTTTGCCGGGGACCGGGCTCTTCCCTCCTCTCCCAGACGGTCACGCAATGCTACTGGCGTTGTGAATGTTTGCTGTGCTCCACCTCGCAGCTGCGGAAATTCCTGACTATCTGGTTTTTAAAAGAGCTGAGGTGAAATCTGAGCGATTAAAGTGCCTTATTTATTTTTTATTTTATTTTTTTTTATAAAGTCCAACGCCTTTCTTGAGGAAACCCCAACCTGAAAACAGAAATGGTCTCACAGCGTCTAAAAACACCGAATAATTATTTCTAACCAGGCTACCGATGTGGTGTCCATTCCCACCATCTCTTTAGCATCTCTCCATTAGCAATGCTTTTATCATGATGGCACACCTAAGAGGTGAGGGAATGGTCCAAGCCTTGTTTTGGAGATGGGGGAGGGACACACGAGGAGATTGAGAGGATTAAATTCATGCGCTTTGTTACACATGAGGAGCAAAGGCCCTTCTCTTTCCACTGTCTAGAGGGTCCAGCCTCAGTGTCTCACTGGGCAAAGCGGGAGATGCTCCAGCTGAGGGACCAGACTACGCCACCAACACTAAGTCTCCAGCAAAGCAACCTACTGACTTTGGGTCTCACAAATGACAACTCAGCGAGATCCCATGTTCCCTTCAAGCAGAAGCGTACTCTTTACACACCACGTTTCGAATTTCCCATCCTGTCTTTAATTAGGCATGTTCTTAATAGGTTTATTGACATTTTTCGTTTCCTCCAAACATTTCTTATGAAGGACAAATCGCAGTGGCCACTTGACAACACGCATGGTAAGCGTGTTAGCCAAAATTCACAAGACAGTTTGTTGACAATGTTTTCCTTCCCCTCTCTCCAAAGTAAAAGCAATTAAAAAGCCCTTTCAGAAACAGAGTAGCCTATTTGTCGGGTACTTTTAATCGCATCCCAAGAACCGACTTGAATTCATGACTGGCCAAATGCTTAGATATGGGAAAACCTCAGGTACCACGATACAAAGCTTGGTAACAGACACTAAGATAAATCACTGCCACAGACTCAAAGGAGCTCTCTCAGCATTTGTGCACAGAGTCACTCATGGCCTAGAAATATATTTCAAATTACGCAAAATTCATCCAGAACTTCATCATAGAATGGTTTGGGTTGGAAGGGACCTCATAGATCACCTCCCAGTATCCTTCCAGCAATCCCCAGCTACAAATTTCAGATAAAAGTGATCTTTGTACTAATACTCACAGTGCGTTTTCAGTCACAGAGGAGAAAGGAAAGCCCTAACTTTGTTTCTGTGTTATTTCATCGCAGCCAGGGAAGAACATTGAGCAAAGCAGCTGCCTGAGCTTCATGGGGAAAAAAAGCCTAATCACAGCAAGGCAGGAACAGATAATATCATATTGACCTGTCTTCAGGGTCTGGCATTCACATTTTCATAAAGTGTCTCGGAAGATAAATCACTATACTAATAATATTTGTATTGATTATCTAAACTGAAGCAGCAATCGACTCCATTGTCTCACTTCCTCTTAAATTGCTCACAGATGGGATCCTATTTCCTATTCTGCATTTCTAATGGGAACACTTAAATCACAGCACAGAATTATATACACACACAAACTGTTAACAAAAACCCTTTTATGACTTGCACGAAAATAAAGATTTTTTTTTCACTTTGTAGCTCGCTTTCCACTCCACACAGAAATTAAAAATGACAAATTATCAGCAGACCTCTAAATTACTTCTCCTCGTTATTTCTGCGTCCCTAATATTTACTGACAGACAGGCCTATGTTTTCCAAACCCTGATCAGTGATTACGGAGACCTGAAGTTTGAACACAGACCTAAAGGTGATACTTTTTTTTTTTTTTCCCATGAAAGTCAAGGCTCTTTAAACTATCTCAAGGTCCAGAAGTAGGGAAATAAAAAATAACTATAGTGTCAGAGGAAAAATAAACAGCAGCTTCTGCTGTTGTTGTCCCAAAGGTCTAAAGTGCATCACTTACTACAGGCACAAAACAGGGACCGCTGCAGAAAGAGCTGAACTTCAGGTGTGAACCCGGCCACAGTGGGAGCCTGGGGTAGCAGCTCTCCAAACAAGAAGTAAAGGAAATTGGTAACAAATACATTGTTTGAGATAGGTTTGCCGTGAATCGGAAAGGAAAAGGTTTGGGTTTTACTTCCCAAACTTCTCATCCCGCCTTTCCGTACCCCAGCGCAGACACAGGATCCGGCAGAATTAAAAAAAAATAAATAAAAGAAGTGTTTTAAACGTGCAGATGGTTCGTCGAAGATGCTTACAGCACATTTCAGATGGCTGCCAAACCTGTCAGAGCCACCTGGAAGGTGAGGGCAGCCGAGGTTCCTCCCTGCCCACCGCAGCCTGGGACCTCCAGCCCCATCCTTGGGTCAACCAAGCAGCCCTTCAAGTCCATCCCCACGCCTGCTTTCAAAGGAAAACCTCACCACTGCCCCCACTGCAAATGAGAAAGGGAGATATTTCAAGGAAAAATAAATAAATAAAAATAAATAAAGCAATGAAGGGATGTTGGGCAAGGAGGGGAAAAAACCCCGAGCCACAACACAGCAGCTGGACGGCGAAGGCTTCTCCGGCTCGGGCCGGTCCCCAGGACCCATCTGACTGTACAGCTGCCACGGTGAATGATCATCCCTCGGCTGAGGTCAGCTCTGCCCCCGGGCGAGGTAAGTGAAAATAAATGGTGGAGAAGATAAAAGGTCTTAAAAAAAAAAATTATTTGTCTTGTTGTCATGTCAAAACTGTAATGGGAAGAGACTGGAGGCAGCGGGTACGTCGCTGAAATAGGAAACAGCCACCCTGATGGTTCGGCGGAATAAATTACAAAGCAAATCACAGTTCATGAGGGGTACGGGGCTGGGCTGCGCCGGGACGGACAGGCCCTTTGCACATACCTGCTTCCTGGGAACGGAGAGCACATTTCTGAATGTCCAGCCGCTGGAAACACAGCTATATTTAATTAACTCCAATTGCTACTTGGGCTACATCTCCTGTATTTCTCGCAGGTTAATTCCGCGCCTTCCAGCCACAATGAGTTTAGGTTTTTTTCTTTCCTGATCTTCCCAGGAGGGGGATCAAAATTGATTTTAACTATTCTAGGAGGGGAAAGGGTTAATCAGGGTTTCCCAAGGCAGCTTGCTGTTAAGGTGCCAGAAATACTGAGGGGAAAGAATGACTTGCTAAAGATGGGACAATGGCACTGGTATTTTGCATTTGTTTCCAGGCTTTGAGATAGAACAAATGGGAGTCATTAGTGAAATGAGTTTAGGGAGTTCTAAATTAGCTGTCAGGCTGCCAAACCCGAAGAAGTGCTATGTCAGCTCATTAATTCTGGAGAGCGCAGGATTACCCAAACCTAGGAAGGAATCCTGCAAAATTTAGAGTCAATTAAAGGAGGCTATTTTGCTATAATAATATTTTCCACACATATTACACCTCCTCATGGAACCGAGCCCATTTCTACCACAAATGAAAATCTCTGGCGGGCTGGAGTGTGGCTGATGTCTAGACAGCTGTAATGTGCTCTCCATGGGCTTGTCCACTGGCATCCCTGGGAAGCTCCGGCTAGAACAGAAGGTGGGGACGCAAGCTGTGGGGCACAGCACCCAGGCTGGGGTGGCCCCAGGAAGGAGGAACCCATCTCCCCGAGCCCCTTGATTTCCCCATAGCACCCAAAAAACGACATCTGTATGGGGCACGATGTTCTGTACTAGGATCCAGGTAATGCCTGGCATGGTGCATGCACACCACCGCTTGAATTGGCTTCCCCTCCTTGGGCTGCCTGACCCCAGATTCGTCGCCACCCTCCTAGTTAATCTCTCCAAACCTCCCCTCTCAGGGGCATCTCCTGAGTCCTGACCTAAACCCCCAGTGAACTCAGAGGGAGTCTTCGAGAGGACTTCACCACCTCAAGGTCCATCCCCCTGGGATGCTGAAAAGCAGAAATGTCATACCTTAATAGCAGCTTTCCAGTATCTGAAGGGGGCCTAAAATAAAGCTGGGGAGGGACTTTTTACAAGGACATGTGGTGACAGGATGAGGGGTAATGGCTTCAAGCTGGGACAGGGGAGATTTAGGTTAGATACCAGGATGAAATTTTTCACTCTGAGGGTGGTGAGAGCCTGGCCCAGGTTGCCCAGAGAAGCTGTGGCTGCCCCATCCCTGGAGGGGTTCAAGGCCAGGTTGGAGGGGCCTTGGAGCACCCTGGTGTGGTGGGAGGTGTCCCTGCCCAGGACAGGGGGTGGCACTGGATGATCTTCGAGGTGTCTTCCAACCCAAACCATTCTATGATTCTATACCTTTGTGCTGCCCCTGGTATGGGGTGTCCTCAAACAAAGCCTCCCATGCTTTAAGACTGGAAGGTTTATAAACAAGAAGGCTTATAAACAAGAAGGTTTATAAAGCAGACGGTTTATAACCTCCTGGGGGACTCAAGAGGTTTTTTTAAACTGTGATAGATTCGGTCAGTGGACAAAACACCCCTGGATAGCAACCTGACTGGTGACCTACCCGCACAGAGCGCATCCCAGCCTTCAGGACACCCAAGCGCTCGCCGCAAAATAAAAGTTACCTCCGCAGAGAGGGCAAGCCCAAAGACCTCTCACAGCCCCCTCGCCTCTCTGCTGATGGCTATCACTGCTCATCGCCCCGCCGGACAGCAGTAGCCGGGGACAAATGAAAACAAAAATCACATGGCTGTGAAATACAAATGAGGCAAAAAATGCCTTCACCCAACCAAGAGAGCTCTGTCTCCCCAACTGCGCCGGATACAAAGATCGTGAACAAACAGGATAGAATGTCTTCTGCCTTTTGTGAAATGAAAATAAATGAAAGGATCTAAGGTTTCAGGTCACTGATCCCTCTCTTCCCTATCTGTACCATTTATCGGAGGTAGAATATAAAGGTTCCAGGTCCTTTTCTTTTTTTTTTTGTCAGCACTTTAATGGTTGTTTTTCCTCCTTCCCCCTTTCATTTTCTGAATGAAAGGACCACTTAGGAACCTGTAAAGTAATAATAAGCTTATAACAGGAATATTGTTTTTCTGGGCCAGTGCAAACTTCTTCTGAATGGGTTGAAGAGATTAAAGTAAAAATGCAATCTGTAAATAGATCAGTCTTTTAATTAGTTTATAGTCTGTTAAGAGATAATATTTTGCTCACATAGATTGTCTGTTATCTAAAGATCTCAGACCACTTTAGAAACATCAATTAAGCCTTAAAAAAACCAACCTTGGGAGATAGGTAAGTGTATTTAGATTAATTAGTGTTGCTGTGAGCAGCAGGCATTATTATTAGATTTAATTTAGTCCAATAATTGACTTATCTGTTAATGGATTCTAATTCATCTGAGAAGGGATCAAATCCATCTGATTAAAAGCATTACATCGACTCAATTAATTCTATTAACCGACTTAATTTGCCATTTAATAATTTGACACATGGGGCCAGCTCTTGGCCCTGAAGAACACGAAAACCAAAAATTAGATACCAGAATTACCACGCCAGCAAAACTACGCATCGCAGAGTATGCATTTTTCCTTGCACAGGGCATTTGCAGACCTGGATAAACCATTCAGGGGGGCTTCCTCTGGCCGGATTCTCCCAGCCCTGCGGTATCTTCTCTCCCCGAAACAGGGCTGGCCGGTCATTTTGCTGTACTCGCTGGTGGCTGCCTGGAAACGAGCAATTCCCTGCCTGAGATCTGCCACCTCCCCTCTTTTCTGGGCATTCTCTTCAACCACAGAGGTGAGAAGTTTTACAGAAGTCAATAAAACCTTGCAATAAAACTAGCCTCCCTTCAAAGGCAGGGCGACCCTCCCACGCCAGCCATTTGGATGCTGTATTTGTGAAAAAAAAAAAAAAAAAGAGAAAAAAAAAGCATCACTTCACTTGGACATTGATCTTTAACCAGTTGTGAATGTATGGGAGGAGAGGGGAAAGAGGTGCTAAAATGTTATTAGCTCCCCCATCCTTAAAACTGGCTAGTGCTGACTGCTGGTGATGAGTACTGTGGAGCTTAGGCACAGCCCCGCTGCTCGACAGGAGCTTCCTGCATTGTCCCTGCCTGATGTCATCTTCTCCTAGCAGGACTGAGCTGTTGGGAGAATTCAGGGAATTCTCACAGGCACCTTTTTCCCACGTCTCTTGCCTTTTCTCAGCTTTTGGCTCTTGCTCATCCTCCCAAGGCCTTCCCCGGGCTGTAATCCTCAGGACATGGCTCCACATCACCCCCACCACCGTCTCCCCTCCCCGTGGGGATGGGGTTAAGAGGGTGGAGAAGCTGTGGGAGACAGGGCATCGTCTGCAAGGGGGAAGGTAGCCAAAGAAATAGGAGCGGGGCGCTCCCGGGCGCTCAGCATCCTGCCAGCCCACAGGCAGGGAGAGAGGGGAGACAGAGAAAGGGCAGGAGGAAAAGCAGCCATCTGCTGCACCGGAGGAGAGGTGTCCTCCCTCCTTCCGATCCGACCAGCAAGAACGGAGACGGGGATCAAAAGTTTGCAACTGTTGGAGATCCCCAGACCTGGTTTAAGCCTCTCTCTGGTCTTGATCAAAGGTTACTCCATCATAATGCCTCGGGGGGAGGGGTTCCCGGCACATAATGAATCCTGTGTCATTGCCTTTGTATCCAGTTTTGGCTGTAACACAGATGGTTCTCACTTCAGTAACTCTGACATCTCTCCCCCCCCCCCCCCCCTCCCTCACCACA
>VXAK01027859.1:0-23036 GCA_013399435.1 Arenaria interpres | reverse complement strand
GTGGCCACATCCTGGACCTCCGTGTCCCACCTCACTGTCTCCCCGATTATCATGCTCGAAGCGTTCCCGTGCCAAGCAAGACGACAAACAGATTTCCATAACCTTTCAGCAGGGCTAGGGATGGGAAGGCTTTGCAGCTTGACGCGTCAAGGAGTTTTATTAGGAGACGGGGAGCGGGGGGAAGGGAAGCAGGCGGAGGGGGGGGGTATCAGCAAATGGCCTCCAGGGCCGGAGCCCTGCAGGTTGCGAGGAGGATTTGCTAGCAGAGAGGATTTTGGTGGCGAGGGAGGCGGAGGGGAGCCCCCCGGATGGGAGATGTCGGGCTCTGCGGATGGCGCAGCATCGCCACCGGCCACCGGCACCGGGATTCGCTGTTCAGGCACCGTTGCATATGTATGAAGGGGACAAGATGGGCTTTGACACATAAATTAGCACTTGTCAGCTGCTCACGGGCACACTTCCCTGCTGCACCCCACTGTAAATGCCGCCTTCTTTTATGGAGAGGGAAGAGCTACATCACGTTACCTGACAGTCACTGCAGGCAAGAGCGCTCCCCGGGCAGCCAGCAGCCAGCGACTAGTTTACATATCAAACCTCGAGAGGATGAATGCAATAAAATGACACAATAATTAGCAGCCAAGTGGCACTTTCCAGTCTTGTTTTATCTGGAAATTTGGGAATGACAAAGGACAAGGCTGATGAGACCGCAGGGCACGGGCTTTCCCTGAGACACAGGGCTACACGACAGCCGTGGGCGTTCATTTCATTCCGGCCAGGTGCTTTCTGGCCGTCACCTCCCCGTGGCACAGGTCACCCCGATCTTCCTGCTCAGCACGGCGTGTACCTCATCCCACCTGAAGGGAAAACCCGACCCAGATCTTGACCTGCCATCGTCGTGGCCCACCTCACCCGTCTTGTCAGCTTGGTGTGAACCTGCACGCTGGCCACCACGTACACACACCTCTGCAGCAACGCATGAACGCATGGGGCTGGACATCCACAACAGAAAAAGGACTAGTTCTCCGGCCCTAAAATCCTTCCAGCAACTATATCTCTGCCACAACCATCCCAAAATGTACCAGAATTGCAGAGTTTTTTCATACTTCAGCCTGCTAGCAGCATTTCTAGCACGTTGCCTGTGCTAGAAATAGTTGGACACTCTGCTAGCCCAGGGGAAGTTCAATTATTTGCGTCCCTGCAGGACCCAGATGCCCCGAGATACAACTGGGGTACTCTCAAAGCTCCAAAGTCTGCTTAATTTCAGCTCAACCCAAATATCCCCTCCGCCTAGAAAGATGAGAGTGCTTCATCGAAGCACTAGATTCACCCAAACTCAAGCCCGGAGTTCATGGGGAAAGAACACCCCCAGCCACCAACCTGGGTATTGTTTATGAATTACAATAGACACACTGTGAGCTCATCTGTGGGGCAGAAAAAGATTCTTCTCTTCAAACACCATCATATACTAATAAATTGGGGCAGGACAGTACTGTGGGAACTGCCTGCAGGTGGGAGCCAGGCCGACAGCCTGCTCCAACACAACAAAACCCATCTTCTTAACCTGGAAAGGCTTTTTTTTCCCCTCTTATCCCGTTTTTTTAATTGCTCTTCTTATTTTTCTCCCAAGAGGTTCTCAGCCCAACACACAGGATTAAAGCCTTTGACCGGGAGTCTGGGAGATCCCAGTAAATATCCTTACCATATTTATCTCCATCTTCTCCTTTGGCACTGATCCTCCTGCCGAGCACTTGGATGTGTTTCCCGCTCGTCCTGCTGTAGAGCTGATAGAGCCGGAGCTGCTTCCTGCTCACGTCGTCCCTCGCTCGCGTCTGGTTCTCCACGTGTATCCGAAAATCTACATTCTCCTCGGCAGCGAACATCTGAGAGCGGGTGGGGAAGCGGGGTTGGGGGGAGAGAGAGAACAGAACAGACCGTGAAACCAAACAAGCACCTTGGGCAGAAAGAGGGCACGTGGAGCAGGAGGACTGGGATTTGGCTGCCCTTCCCTTGACAGCTGCGGCCACGGTATCAGGCACTCCACGTGTAATTCTAGCCAGAGCTGGCTCTCGACAGCAAACCAAACCTGGGTTTTTACAATCAGACTGTGGAGGTTTTTTTTTTCTTTTTTTTTTGAGTAAAAACTTCTGCTGGGTCCTGCTTTGATTTAATCCTGGGCAGCCACGCTGGCCATAAATTAGTGGCTCCTTTGCACAGGCGTAGCCTCTACCCAGGTTACACGGACACGTATGGGAGAAAGGGGATGGACAACTCCACTCCAGAGAACTTGTGCTTCACCTTCAGCCGCTGCATTGATTCCCTGGATTAACTGCAGGGAAGAAGTCAAGGGGTTTATCTATTTATGCTGACATTAGCAGACTGGACTCTAGCTTCACTCAAGCATAAAATCTACTACGATAAAAGTGTCATCTGTACACGGGCACTCTTCAGCCTAACTTTTTTGCCAGTGCTGCTTTTCAGTGAAGCCAGCTCATTGGTGACTGTCTATGGATGCATCTCTGTCTGCCTCAACAGGTTCCACAGCTTGGGGAGATGCTCATGAGGGCCAGCAAGAGCCAAACCAGTAGGTCCAGCCACACCAGGCCATTATCAGCAGGGATCTGACTGCTTGAGCCACTTCATCTGGTTTTTCTGGCCAACAGATTAAACTAACCCTAGTTCACTACAGCCTTAAAGTATCACCAGAAATTTTGTCTGACATACCTACCCTTCTCTGGAGATCTTGCTTCCTATCTTAACTGTTGCCAAGAAACACTGAAACAGGATTCCTGCTTTTGCTTCCGGAGAGTTATGCCACTTTGCCCAAGGCCAAAGGACCAGACAACCCAGACGTTCTCAAGATGCCCTCCCAAAGAGGAGGCTGAGCAGCACGCACACAGAAGCACTTCGTGCCCAAACAATACGAAACCCCAGAAATCACTCCACAATCCATCCCTATGAGTGTTTGCACCACAATATCCATGCCGCCCACTCCAAACTCACAGATGGACAATATTTCGGTGGCAGACTCCCTTCACAGGACAATAAGTCATTCGGAAACCAAAAGCAAAAGATTATTGAGTGGCACACACGCGACACCACCGCACAATAGGCTATATTCAATTTCACCACAACAAAGACCATTCAAAGTCCAACTCATTGTTGGTGAGCTCTAATGCTGCGTGCCATTTGTCTGTAAGAGACAAAATGCACCACAAAATAAGAATCTCATGGGAATGTAATGATGCCTAAGTTTGGGACTGGCAGAGGAACGCCATTTACTCCTAGCAGGGTTCCCACCTCTCCTCCTAACACATCCCCACTACAGCATGCTTGTCCTCCCAGCCTGCAAGCAACAGCGTTCTGATATACTGGTGTGGAGATGGAGCTGGCAATGCAAATGAAAAAAGGTCAATGAATCCTCGTTCAGGTCCATTCCAGGCTAAAAGACGTGAAGAGCAAGTGGCCACAACACACAAAACAGCCCCACTTCAGCCTCCTGCATATGTCATCTCATACCAGCAAATGTTTCGAAGCTGAATACCCCCTGAAGGTCAAAACCTCAGAAGAACTTTTTAGCGTTTCCAGTTATCGAGGAGACCCACGGATCTGCAGCAGGAGGAAAATTTCGGGCAGGCAGCGCTGCTTAGCACCAGACCTTCACTAAGCAACCCAAACAAAAACATTATATTCAACACAGTGGCAACAGCAATGAGGTTCACGGGGATGTTGCAGCATCATCTTTGCTGCCCTTATTGAACGCTGGGATTATGCTATTTGAAGCCCAAGTCTTAGGAGAGGAAGCGATTTAACTCCCTTATGTTACTGTCAGAAGTCAGGAGGAGACTGCAGGAGCTAAACAGGCAGAGCAAAAGGAGATTCAGGGCAATGCTGGGTCTAAATAGACATTCAAGGTGACGACAGAGGTGGCAGGCAAAAATGACACAATTATTTGCAGCAATATTTCCCACTCTCAGAAGCCAGCACAGCAAGAAGCTGTGACCCAAAGCCACGGATGGGAGAGGAGAAGCAGCCCTGGCACCTGCCAGGAGGGTATCAGGGAATGCTTTGGACATGGATAATATTAATTTCTTTTTTTCTCCCTACATCTCTTCTTACTTTCTTTTCAAACGCTGTTGTTGCAAAGGATGCTAAACTTCTAAAACCAGAGATGCTCGAGTAATGTTGACAGCCTGCCTCGTACCCACAAAAGCAAGGCTATTTGCAGTTAAGATTCTGGCTCCGTCATTTTAAGATTTAAAACAGATTTTAAATCAAGATGACGTCGTTACATTGCTTTCACCACATGTTAATGAATTTCACATTTTTCTAGGAAAAAAAACAAAACAGGTGGGGGATCTGAAGTGGGGGGAAGGGCGGGTTGCTCTGCTTTCTTAGAAACTTCAAACAGAAAAGGCAATCCGTTTTCCAAAGCATGTTTTAATTCTCTCTTTTAATTGTCTCTGGAGCAGTCACGCCGCAGAGGCCCCAGCCCGCAGCCCCAGTGCCCGGGTGGACTCTGGAGCACCCCTGGAGCCATCCCACGCTGTGGTCAGCCTTGAACATGCCACAAACCCGTCTGCACATGTTTGTCACAGTTCTCCTGCCCAAGATCAGCTAATTAAGTGTCTCCTCCCTTGGCAAGGAGAGCACAGCTGCAGCCCAGAGGGATGACATCTCCTCCTCCACCAGCCAAGGGCCTGGCTGGCATCACCCACAACTCCAAACAACCTTGTCCAAGCCCAGCGGGGACCAGCAGGGGACACCGACCCCGGGAATAAAGTCAGCCCAAGCCTGTATCACTCCATTATTTCTCCAGCAACAGCTCTAACCCAGGGAAAGAAATCCTGGAGGAATGCGCTAGAGGTTCTCCTTGCAGCAGACCTGTCCCTTGGTCAAGCAGCTGTGGTCCAGAGCAGCAGTGAAACCACCAGGATTTAGCTGCCTGCTTAAAGATAAGCACGAGCTTAACCACGCTGTTGAAACAGGATGCTCTGCTGGAGCGTGGCCAAGGTGAATTAGCCGTGCCAGCCTGAGCTGCATCTGGCCCGCAGCAGAGACTATCAATACTCTAAAATAAAATTTCATGCAGTGTCGATTTCACGAGATAAAGCCTATTTGATCATCTCTGAAATCCATTCTCACAGTTTCCCTGCCCTAGAAGAGTATACTCCCTCAAGCAGCTAACTTTACTGAGATAAGAAAGTCCATTTATATATACCATAAGAGAGACTTCTCTTTCATAAATCTCAAAAAAAATTAGTAACATATGCCTCCTTCGGTAACTGATCGCCAACACTCACTCCAGAAGGTCACCTAAAACCAAGTCCCTCCACCCCCAAATACATTGCCGTAACAATCACAACACACAAAAACGAATGCAGAAATGTCTTTAAGTCCCAATCCCGCTTGGAAATGTAAAGGCTTTCACTTCTGTTCACCAAAGTAAAAGGAAGTATTTTTTTTTTTACTATTAATATGTTATTACTGCATATAAAAACATCATACACAAAGTGATCGCTTTTTGGGGGGGGGGCTTTCAATCTGATCATGCATGTATCCAAGCTGGAGGTAGCAAAACCTCCAGAGTTTGGCACAACAGGTCCCTGAAACAAACAACTGCTCCCGACCAGCCACGTGCCCTGTGGGACACCCTCTGGGGACAGGAAAAGGATTTCCTGCGTTACTTTATCTCCTCCAGCCTTTTGGTGGGATTTGGGGTTGTATCGTGGTCTATTCTGTCAATCCACCCGACTGGTATGGGCCGCTGTCTGTGCAGGACAACTTCAGCATCTCAGGAGAGAGGGTTTCATACAGCTCCACCTCGTTCTTTGCCAACGATTTATAGTCTGCAAAATCCCAGTCGTTAAACACAAGCATCAAATTTGGCTTCAGTTTTATTCTTCCTCTCTTTTTTCCTTTTCAATCAGTTCCTTATCTATTTATTATTTATTTACCACTACCTCCTTCAGTGATAACATACAGCTATAAAGACATCCTAAGAGTACAGTTGGCAATATAGAGCTTATGCAAGGGAACAAACAGCATTCCTTTAAAAAACAACCATCACCTCAAGCAACCGATGCATCAGAAATGCCTCACTCCTGAAAAGCAGCAGCTTTCCCTCCGCCCTGTTGTACTTGCCCAATGATTCAAGGTAGGTGCATTCAGTCCCACCTCCTCTCCAAAGAGCCACAGAAACCAGAGACGACACCAGTCTTCAGACAGTCCACACCAGGAGATATTTCAAGTGCTTTTTTGCCAAATAGTTCTCAAGTAATGAGCGGATTTCATTTTAGATGGCTTTACAACGATCCTTCAGCTTAAAGAATGACCCTCCTGTTTGTTAAATCCCAGATGGAGGGTGAGGGAAAGACCATTTTGCTGATGCAGCTGAAGGTCTCACCATGAAGCAATCCAAGAAACGCTCAAGAGCGGCAAAAGCCTCCAACAGCAGCACTGGGATGTTAGTCCTACACCAGCTCCTGCCACATCTCTGCAGACACCGATGCCTTCTTGTGAACGGGAAGCACTCACAGCCCCGCCAAGGTCACCAAATCCCTTCCAGTGCCAAGCCACGTTTGCGGGATTTGTCTTTCCATCCATCCAACCAGCCCCTGTGCACTTCGAGTCTTCTACCGTGAGCTCTGCAGTAAAAGGGGACGCTAATCTGTTATTGCTCATGTCATAAAGCGTTACAGCATGAGATGTCTGAGGCCCACGGCACGGCCAAGTTAGCTGGGAGCTGGACTTCAGAATTTCCTGGGGTTCTTTGCTTTTTATCCTTCGGAGCCTCCAAGCCCCATCAGAGAGCAAGCCATATGTCATTCCCCAAACCGAACGAGGAATACAAAATCCCTCTCGCTAAGGGCCGTACCGATTGCAAAAGATAAACAAATCAAGCTATTCAAAGCCCTTTCAAACCCCATCTGATAAGCAGGAAATACTTATTACCTTTCAGCCATCAAATCAACCTAATATTAATGATTTTCTCCGTGACCTTCGAAACACATGAAAGTTAACTCGATAAGGTCAGCAAGAGGATATCCAAGACAGATCTCTCACAAGTCCGCAAAGGCAAGTAACAAACCACTTTGCTTCCATGACTTTGGCAAAATTCCTCCATGCCAATTACAGCAGGATTTGCTGGCTCACCATGACAGCCGTCCTCGACGTGCAGAGAAACCCAACGCACCCCTTATTTGCTGCTTTTTCCTCCTCTTCGCTGCAAAGTCAATCCAGCGCCAGGATACTGTTACCTCCGGGTTACAGAGCCCAGCTCCAAGCCAGGCAGAGCGGATGTGCGCCGCTTTGGAATATTCACTTCTTTGGCCTAAGGAGCCCATTTGGAAATTCATCTAACACAAAGCGGGCCCATATTCAGGTGCACAGCAGGAACCCGGAGCGAAGGGAGAGGGCACTTCAGCGTGAATCTCTGTACATCCAACGGAGAGAGGCTATGGGGGGACACAGCAGAACTGCACAAGTGTCACTAAGCCTTTCAAAATAACAGAACTTCGCCCTTTGGTTTGGTGTTTGCTTCCTCCTGCCATCCACAGAAAATTATTTTCTCCTTGAGAAATGAATATCCAGAAGGGTAAGTTGCACTCTGAGTCTTGGATGGTGACGGCGTACCCTCCAGGAGGCTCCGTGAGAAAGGCCAACGTGGTGCACCATGGAAACGTTTGTTCAAAATGATGCAGGCATTAGATGCCCAAACTCCACAAAAGACTCCACCAA
This sequence comes from Arenaria interpres, assembly GCA_013399435.1. Lineage (NCBI taxonomy): Eukaryota > Metazoa > Chordata > Aves > Charadriiformes > Scolopacidae > Arenaria > Arenaria interpres. Next base: position 15,299 of record VXAK01027859.1, on the reverse strand, counting down.
TGGCAGTTACGGAGTATTTCACTCAAAATGCTTTTTGATATTGTTTTTTTTTTGTGAGAAAAAAAAAAAAATGTCACCAGACAAGCATGGATGTCCTACTTAAAATCTGGATTGCAAAAGATCTCACCCCATACGAGTTGCACCACTCTATAGCCTGCTCATAAATCGAGTCACGAACCATCTTCTGTCTTTGCTTCCTTAGAAGGTGGTTTCAGAAACGCTGCCCTAACATTCTCTGCCTTAATTTTCTACCTTGTATATTTACACCCACTTTACATCTGTCTGTTCTTCTACCAACAGTGTCCTTCAGCTTGAATAATGCTTTTCCCCCACTTCTCCTTGCAATGCGTTCAGGCTATTCCCTTTCTCCGGTCCCTTCCCAACCTCCACTCCACCACGCTGGGAAAGGAAGAAAGCCAAGCACCAGACCACCTCCACCTCCCCTCATGGCAGAGGAGCTCCTGCCTGCATCGAGGATGGGTGCTGAGCTCTCCCTCGGCATGGGGCCATGCAGGAGGCATCAGGCCACCACATGGAGAAACCCTGAGCTCTCCCCACTCCTGCACAGACATACTTGGAAACCGAGCCCCTCGTTTCCTTGACTCGAGCGCTTTCAAGTTGCTGCAGTACGTGAAATTCAATGATGCTTTCTCTCCGTTTAATGCACTCCAAGAGAAGCGCACGTAGGGATGGAACTGGAAAAGAGAAGGAAATGGGGTAATGAGGGGGTCGAGCCTGCCTGTCCCTTTGGATTTCAGAAATGTTAAACAAGACCCAAAAAGAAGACGTTTCCAGGGCTTGGAAGAGGGGACACACAGCTCAGCGAGGTGACACATACTTGGATCCAAAAGCTGCTCTGCAAGCGGAGCCTCCTTTTCTCCGGAGAGCTGCCTGCCGCATTCAGAGAGGCCATACATTAAATCTCCTCGAGCAGCATCAGACTTTCCTTCTCTCCGAAACACCCACCCCCCGAGAAATAGGGTTACTGCTCAGCTAAAGTCCCCAGCATCTTCCTGAGATCCCACCAGCTCTCCAAGCCATGCACCACTGCTATCCTGCTCCCCCAAGGCAACGTGTCCATCAGACAGCAACGTTACTGAGCCTGGTGTGAAACCACGAGGAAAGCGGGAGGGAGCGCCAAAAAACTGGAACCTGAGAAAGTTTGAGGAAACTAATGTTTTATGGCCCATCAGTCAGTATTTGGCCATTTTCTAGAGAAAGATGATGCCGCCTTCAAGAAAACCAAATTTCTCCTTTTGATGATGGAGCGAGCCTTCGCCAGAACTGTGAAAACACAGCATTTGTGAGATGGTGACATTATAAACTTGTTCCACCCTTGGGAATGGTTCAGTCTGGGGAAAAGCAGGGTTTCAGCCTTGATTAATGATTTTTGAAAGCCCAGCCAGACTCATGTGCAAGCCGAGGAAGGGAAGGGACCTCCAGCCAGCTCTGCCCACCAGTACAAAACCCAGCACAAGGGAGCTGCTAAGGGGCTCCAACACCCCTGTCCTCCACATCTCCACCTGCATCTCCACTCTCACCGAGCCAGAACCAGGTCACTGGCTGCATCCCCCAGAATCATAGAACGGTTTGAGTTCGAAGGGACTTTAAAGCCCATCCAGTTCCACCCCCCTGCCCTGGGCAGGGACACCTCCCACCAGCCCAGGTTGCTCCAAGCCCCTCCAACCTGGCCTTGAACCCCTCCAGGGATGGGACAGCCACAGCTTCTCTGGGCAACCTGGGCCAGGTTTTCACGACCCTCAGAGTGAAAAATTTCATCCTGAGATCTGATCTAAATCTCCCCTCTTCCAGCTTGAAGCCATTCCCCCTTGTCCTGTCACTACATGTCCTTGTGAAAAGTCCATCCCCAGTTTTCTTACAGGCTCCCTTCCGATACTAGAAACCTATAAGGTCTCCCCGGAGCCTCCTCTTCTCCAGACTGAACCCCCCCAACTCTCTCAGCCTGTCCTCACAGCAGAGGGGCTCCAGCCCTCTGATCATTAATAGAATTAATGTGAGCAACAGCAGCTCAACAGCCTGCAAGGGGGAGCCCACCCCTCCAGTGTCCACCTTCCCCCCTCCTAGGAGCCTGTGTCCTGCCGGGGTGCAGCAGCACCCCAGGGGCCAAGACCAGCCACCTCGCAGCACCAAAAGGCACCTCTTTCCCAGTGGGACCAGTTCCCGCTACCTGTGCTAGCCAAAGCAAACCAGACCTGGGCATCTCAGCTGCCGGGGTGCCTGCAGGACGCTGCCTCTCACCACGAGCTTTTGACAGTTTTGATTCTCCGGAAATCCAACTCAGACCTTGATCCTTTTTCTTATTTTTCTCCAGTTGTGATATATATTTAAAAAAAAGAAAAAAATTCAGGGCTGGCATTATTTTGCCACAGCTATCAATCAGGCAAGGCGCGAGCAGGGCTTTTTCTTTCTTCCTTTCTTTCTTTGTCTTTCTTTCTTTTTAATGCTTGTTATATCTCTGCTACATACTTCCTCTCCACACAGAAATATCCCTTCAAAGCTTGATATTATTGAGCAGCTTTCAACCATGCCCAGCAGAGCCGTGTATTCTCTGCATTTGTCTGGCCTTTGTTTCTAGGAATGAAATACCAATGGCTGAACAGTGTGACTTCATTTCACTCCTTCATTCCAATACTTGTTCTATTTCTATCCCACTGGGTCAAACTCACCTATTGTGAGACCTCACCGATTTCAATTACATCAGGGATTAATTTGTTCCATTGCGTTGAAGCTGTTAATACAATCCTGGCTGGCTCTAGATGAGAAAAGGCACGGTGGAGACCTCCCTCGCAGGCAGTGTGTTTAACAGCGGTCTTGATCTTCAGTTTTGTTCAGCGGTGGGGTTTTTTTTCCCCCCTTCCCTTTGTGCCCCTTTGCCCCTCTTTTCACAATCTTCCCCTTCCTTTCTAAATTGCCCTTATCAGAACTGGGTGGTCCTTCTGACTTCCACTGCGACTGGCAAAACGTTGCCTCTTCCAAAGCCGCTGCCCGGGGCTTGCGAGGGAGGTCGGCGCTGGAAGGAAGGTCCGACCCGAAGGCTCCTGGCGCCACGCAGACGTGTCCGCTCCAGCTTTGGCACCTCTTCTCCCCCAGGATGATTTCCAAGGGTCACTGCAGGTCCCCGTGCACCCAGACGGATCTCAGTTCTGCAGCTCTGACCATGGGCCAACCCTCAATCCACCAAGGTGTCCAGGGAAAAACTCAAGAGGATCCTCCGTGTAGCAGATGGACGCACCAAAACGCACATTTGTCAAGTAACCCTGGTTATCCTTTCTGGGGTTCCCAAACTGGGACACATGATCATGACAGAGCTTTAAAATGTCCAGCCCTGTGGACTCATAAGACATCTGTGATATCAGCCTAAGGCGCTCTCAGCAATCCTGACTCCAGGTTGTCATTTATCCACGTGATTTTGTCTGAGGAAGACTTAGGGCCCACATAGGTGCAAAGCAGTTTAGCTTTCCTTGAGTGCTACAACTCTGTCCCACTGCTTTTCCATTTTAAAAAAATCCAACCGTATCTTAGTGAAAATACATTTTTAGGAAATAGTGTGATGATTCCAGAATAGTAAGAATGGGAGTTTCAAAAAGATTAGTAGGTGAAAAAACAGAGAATATTAAAAAAAACCCAAACAAACAGCTCAACAAACAGATTCCTCCCTTGCATATTGAAATACGTTATATTTCCACAGTGGTTTCATAAGCCACCCACTCAGGTCTCATCCCCTTCATGCCATGTATTCCTTGAAGAGCACTGCCTTGTAACTACACAGCCTGGACCTGGACAGCATATGATCATGGCAACCCAAATGTTGGTGCCATCAGAAACCCTTGCACCTGCCCAGGACCATGACCTCACCGGACGTATGTTGCTCTGGACACGTCCTACCATGCAGATCAAACCCGCACTGAGACACACAACCCACCAAGAGAAGACAGGAACCGCTCTGGAGGATGTGTTACACTACAACAGCCTTCACAACAGTCCTGGTCTGCAAAAATCAATGCTGACATAAGCCTAAGATTCCCAAAATATTCCCCTTTACTGTCGAAACCTCCTACTGTGGTTTCTCCTCCTGTGGTTTTGCTGGGGAAGACTTAAGCTCCCATCGTTGCCACTTTCCAACACCATCAAGTTCAACGAGGGCAAAAGAAACCCCAAAACAATTCCCCCCACTTCCCGCCATGCCTCCCCAAAGGGTGCACTCTGCTCAGGGGGAAGCTTCAATATTCATTAATTCCCCAAACCAGCGGCAACGTCCTTCAGGCTTCACATGGGCCATGCATGACCCAGGGTCCCTGCGTGGCTCTGTGCTACTGCCACCGCTAGCACCAGGACACGTATATCTTTCAGAAGTAGTTTCATGGTTGTGTCCCTCCTCACAGCATGGGTGTCCCGGCAAAGAAAACTGCAGCAAGGCTTTGTAGAACAGTTCCAAGCCACCTCGGTGAGACCATGGATCCACCAAGCCAGCAGTTGGATTCAGGGAGTGCGACATGCTACAACCACCTTCACTACCTTAACAAAACAAAAAAAAAAAAGGAAAAAAGGTTTCTTTTCTTTGTGGAGAAAATACTCCTGCTGAAATAAACCGCCCTGATATGCAGGAATTTAAGCCATTCAAACCAACAAAAGTAGTTGCCTGTTAGTGTTTTTGAGCAGTGGAAACAGGAATTCAGGAAACAAAACCTTGAGAGGAAACCATAAGCTCTCTCCAGCCCAAAACACACCAAAAGCAAACCAAACGCAATCCCCGAGAGGGCAGCAGAGCAGTAACCCATCTCTGAGCAGACATCACCCACACACCGAGCCACCGAGGAGGTCCCTTGTGAAGCAGAACCAACAGCAGCAACCAACCTTCTCCTCAACAACTTAAAAGCCTTTACCCAAAGCACAGGGAGCTCTTCAACGGTGAGAAACAAGGGTGAGGGGACTGTCCCTCCCCTGTCCCCGGGATGCTGCCGGCCCAGCACACAGTTTGTCCCCATGGCCCTCCGCTCCTTGCCCCATATCACACCCAGCACTGGAGGAGCCCAGCCACGACAACTGGGTTGCAGCAGAGACCAGGGTCATCCTCCCAACAGGGTGCTCCTGGGACAAAAGCTGCAGGTACCCCACCAAAAATACTTACAGCAATTTGTTTGTCTCTTCAAACGAGACCTGAGCCCAATTACTGAAAAACCCACCAGGTTCAAAGCACTCCGGACCTTTTCTCTCCTTCCCTCTGTCATCAGCATCTTCCCCCTGGGGCTGCAAGCCCTTTTGGCCACGGCAGCAGGGCAGAGCCGAAACCCCAAGCCCACTCCCCTGAGACTGGTCAGGGGTTTTCCAAACCCTGGAAAAAGGCAGAGTCATTCACCCCTAGAACTTACAACATCAGTTTAAAGCACGGGCCCATGAGGTCCAAGGAAACATCTCTGGCTCTTCTGCTTGAAGCCCAGCCAGGACCTCCATGAAAACAGGAGCAAAAGCACAAGACATGGGAAAACCAAGCGATACTCAGGAAAACGTTGCTGTCAGGAGGAGAGAGAAGATCACCAGAGACCGATATCCTCGTAAAAGAAACAAACATTTGCAGTGGCAGCACCGCAGCAGCGATCCGATGTTTACCCTGGTAGCTCCTTTCATCCCGGTCCCCTGACATCGTCCAAGGAACACACAGATCCCGGCTCCCACTGCAGAAAAGCAACTCCCTCTAGGGTAAAACATGGCAACTGCCGAGCAGCGCACACGAGTTCAGGGCAGGATTTCCAAAAACACCTTTTTCCATTGCATTTGCAAAGAAAAGAGAGATGTGGCTAACAGCTGTCTCCCTGGGCAGTAGCTCCCAAGCACTGGTCTCGCGTGGAAGGTGGCTTTCTCCAGAAGTACACAGCTGATTCAGCAGAGATGCCTGGAGACCCAATGGTACTATCCCGTGCCACTTTTGCTCTGTCGAGTTTCCTCTCTGGAAACCTTTTACTGAGCTCCAACTGGTCCCGCTCCCGCTTCTTCTGGTGAGACAACACCTAGTGACCCGACACGGGAAGGGTGCCAAGGGGAAGGGGACCTCCTCAGGTGTCACTGCTCACTCAGCCCGTGATCTGGCAGCCTCTAAGGAGGGTTGGGATGTAAAAAAATGGTTGTGACCAAGGACAGGGAGGTTAATCCATCTAACAATAACTGGAGGCCGGTCGGGGGATTTACTGAGATTGCAGGAGTCCTTCCGCTGGGAATGTTTGTGCTGCTGATACCTCACTTCTGCCTCACGTTCATTCCCACTAGCCTGCCTCCGGTGTTTTCATGCCTGCTTTTAGGACTGGCTGACATCAGCTCTTTGAGACCCCAGATTCCTCCCACCCTACATTTAAAGTTTGCCTTCATCATTCACCTGAGCATCTCCTTTGCTCCCACGGCCTCCAACAGCACCGCTCTGAAGGGAGGCGTTTGCGGGTTAACAGCAAGTATCAAATCCATGTTATGGAAACTATGGAAACTACCAAAACATCACTGGAAATTGGTAAATACACAGCAGCCTCAATGGTTATCATGTCTCCTGAATACCAGCCTGCTAACATAAGTTATGGAGGGGGAAAAGTCATGTCTCTCTGGGCTGAGCTCTATTTCAGAGCCTAATTATGACACCTGATAGAGATCCCCCTGCCTGGGGGGGGGCCTCTCTCCTGGCTCTTCATCCTGACCCAGTGAAATGAAGCCTGTGACAGCAGGGCTGGTGTTGCTGGACGTGGCTGACACATGACAGCATTACGAGGGGTCACTGTGGACCTGCCCTTCCCCAACCACCAGGATGAGCCAAAGCTTTTAGTGTCAAAACAGGAAAAGGAGTTGTACGCGAAGAATATCTCTGCAAACTTCAAGATTCAGAGAGACACTGACTTCTCCTCAGGTCTAAAGACCCAAATAAAATACCAACCACCACTGGGCATTTCCTTTTCTCCTCCCACTTCCCACTCATCAGGGATGCTGGCAATATGTAACGACATATTCTCTGTCCTCGGACTTCACCCACCGCATCCAAATGGTTGATCAGACCAGCCCTGGTTTGGGATACTGTTGGGAGGGCCAGGGACACGAACCTTACTTTTTAAAAAGCAAAGCTCACATCTGTATCAAAACCCAGAATTCACAGAAAGGGGACAGAGGGGACGTAAGATTCACCTGCCCTGTTCATGTAGGGGCCCACAGATGCTCGGTGCTGCCGCAGGGAAGGCTTAGGTTTGGAAATGACGTTGGAGGGAACTGGGAGAACAACAGTACAGCGCAATCCAGCAGGAGACCAGCTGCCAAGGAACAAGCCACTGGAGCTCTCTGAACCCACTGGGACTTGTTAAAGGCAAGGTCTTGGGGTAACAAGTGTGGAGGAAGCGCAGTCAGGGTGAAAAGTGGAGCAGGTCAGCAAATTACCTAAAAATAAATGGCAATTTGTGAAATCACAGCCATCAAGATGAGCAGCCCCGTGTCCTTCAAAGAGCTTTTCCCCATTTCAGTTGCACGCTTGACCAACACGCTGCTGATGAGTTTCCTTTTCCCCTCCCTGAGTTACCATGACCAAGCACCTGCAATATTAGAGCTGTTCCTGCAAGTTCTCTTCCCATGTACATGAAAAACATCTTGATTTACAAAAGTCTTGCAGGCTATTTTTGGAATAGGGCTTTCCAGAGATTATTTTGATTAGTGATTCACTTATTTAAAACAAAAGATGCAAAATTTCCTTTGCAAGGGACATCTTTTCTTTTGATCTTGCTTTATGCTTTGCTTGCCTTGCAAAGCCTATTTCATGAACTGTAAGGCAGGATGGAGCTCTCTGGATGTCCTCTGAACCCCAAATGTATCACCACAGGAGCTCTGTTGATGTAGGAGGTGGAGAGAACCAATTTCCATTTGAAAATGTGCTACTTAAAGTAAATCTCTTAAAATCAACTTACCCGAGATTTTATTTAGCAAAATTTTTATTTAGCAAAACTCAGCTAAAGTCATCATTAACAACAACCTTCTCCATTGCCTATAATTTCTCCAAGTTTCTACCTGAAACCACGCTCCGAGATGCCGCACAGTAACACGCTATGGAACTTGTAGGAATGGCCAGCAAAGCCTGATTTCACACAGAAAACTTCCCCAACGTAAGACCAAGATGTTGAAAAACGGCTTAGAAGTTTACGTTCAGTGAAGAAAACGTATGGCCACCTCCAAAAGCTTTAAGGGAAACCAGAAGAGATGGGAACCACCTCTGTTTCAGTGTTGGCACCCAAGATGCTCCTCATCAAGCCTGCAGAGAAGTTGCCAACCCTTTCCCCCCATGCCCTGCCAAAGGTGGGCAGCAAACCAAGGACTTAAAGGAGGGAAGCACTGAAGCTGGGCATCCCCCGCACCCAGCCCGAAGGCATGTTTGAGGGGACGCATTCCCACGCCTCCCAATTCAGTGATGCCCTCCCCAAAACGATGCTCCTGTACCATCACTGCTGCTTTCAGCCCGCCGCACGCTGCCATGCAGAGTGGCCGAGTCCCCTCAGCTACACGTGGTGACAGGCTGCAAGACCTGCCAGCACTGTCCTGGTGATGGGAAAAATCATTTTGGAGCAGCGGACATCAATTCTGCTTAAAGAAATCACCCCCGATGCAAACCCCAGCCTCCTGTCTTGGGCTGACCGGCTCCGCGAGCGTTTCCACCCTGACTTATCAACTCCAGGCTGCTCCACGGAGCGCCCACAAAACCCATCAGCCATTAAGAGGGAGCAATTAAAAAAAAAAAAAAAAGAAATATCTCGGTTGGGTTGGTCTGTAAAGGCTCTTCTTCCACCGCAGCCAGCCATCAACTCGTACCTGCCAACAGCCACGAAACTTCTCCTTCCCCAAAAAGTTCTTTGAAACACATTCTCGAGCCCTATTATCTCTCCTGTTTATACCGCACTCCTTCCATTATCGAGAAATCTCCCAGTAATTTATAAGCCCACAAGCTCCCGCGCTAACAGGGCAATAAATCACATTTATATACCCCGTCACCTACTGTTCGGAGGGCCGTGGTGCCGAGCGGCCACGGGGCTGGGCAAAGGGAGGTGGCAGGGAGTAGCCACTGCTTTCCCCAAACCCTCCACCCTCCGCAGCACACGAGTTTTTTGGAGGAGAAAGTAGTTTTGTTCCGCGCTGGCCAAACTTTTATTTTTTTAAGTATCCGGAGAGGATTCCAGCCTGTGTCCCACCTCACTGTGTTTTCCCCATCCGACACCAACACAAGCACACAAAAGAGGTTGTTCTTTTTTTTAGTTTTTACAAAATCAAACCGAAGGAGGAGGATGTTTTTGGCGATTTTCCCCGAGGAAAGAGGTTGCCCATCTAATAATCCCTAAATGGGCAGTGGGTTGTTGGGCTTTCATGTGTGCCTCTGAGCCTCCCCTCGCCGTGCCAGGTCGCTGGTTTGCTTTTCCACGGAGTTGCAAAACCCCTGAATAACAAGGTTTGTGCATGGAAGTGCTGACACAAACCTTAACTACAGCATCCTGAACATGATACCAGAAGAAGGACGCTCCCTGTGTGGCCCAGCCTATGGATAAATAAAGCATTTCAGCAGCCAGCGCCGACAGATCATAAACCTCCACGAGCATAAATACCAACAACAACCCCAAAAGATTAGAGGGCTTACGGGTGAGGCAGGCTGGGATGATTTAGAGTTGGGGTGGAAGGGTCATTATTGCTGAATAGGTGGGGGCGAGCGGGCCAAAGAAATCAATAAACCATTCTGCTCCCAGGGAAGGAAGGGGCCACGCTAATTGTGCAAACACACACTTTCCGTTTGAGGCTGGAGATCTTGGGCTCACCCAACAGGGATGGATACGGGGAACTCGCACCGTCTCACTGAGAGACAAGGGCTTCGCCCCGAGACACGTGCCCCAGGAGCTCCATCACTCACCGAAGCACCTCACTGGGTCCAACTCACTGCTGGAGGCACCTTCAAATGAATTCAAATGAATGCAGACCCAGGCAATGTTCATCTCCAGCTCCATTCATTTCATTTTTTTATGAAGTTAATAAATAGTTGGGATAAGGATCTCAGCTGCTTTCAGCATCACCTTCAAGCCAGAGCTTTTCCAGTTCTAGCATCGTACAACCAACCAACAGGTCCTGCCAGCACTGGTTATCTTCAGGCACCGAAGACAAGCTGTGGGACCAACCTCACCCCCGACAAAATAGCCACGTAAACAAGTTGCCACGCTTGCATCGGAGGTGGAGGTGGCCCCAGAATCAGCCACAACAGATCGCTGCATCCTACAGCGAGGACGGACACAAAGCTTTGCAGCCAGGTTTCCTGGAACAAGCCATTCCTCCTTTGCCTCTTTCCTCCTTCAGTCCTCCCCATTCCCAAGTCTTCTGTCTTTTTTCCCCATTTTCTTTCTAAGGAATTCCCAATTCTTCTTCCCTCCCCCCCCCCCCACTTTCTTTCTAGGGAACAGAGCACTGAGAAAAGGCACCAGCTTTGGAGAGCAAAGCCCATTTGTAAACAGAATAAATACACACTACACAAATAAATAACTATTTGTACCTAATGGGCCAATGTATCTAACAGCCCACCTTTGGGACACACCACAGGAGGTCAGTCAGGGAACCATGGGACAGGGGTAATACCAGTTATTCCCATGAAGAAACCCAAGCTCACCAGCACGCACAGGTGCAAACATTGATGATCTTCATTCCCAGTTAACCACAGCTGTGAGCTGATGCTGGTGGTAAAAGCACAAGAACCTGCTCTGGTCCCTCTGAGCGAGCCAGTCTCCTCCTCTGCTGCCTTTCCAAAGGTATTTAAAGAAAACGCTCTTTATATCAATTAATAAAATACCTCAAAACCTGCCCAGGTCGTGTCCAACCTACTGCCTGCAGTTAACGGATTTCAACTTCACTTGGGATCTTCAGAGTTTTTAAAAATCAGTAGTTTCATCTTCCCTCCAGAACTAAATTCCTCCACGGTTTCACTGCAAAAATATTCCTAGAAATGGACAATTCTGCTGCTCACGTACTAAAGACTGCACACACACACACACAGAGAAATTATCAGATTAATATTGAGCCTTATCAAAAGTATGGCATAAACCATGTGTTGAATTTAATCCAAAGCAAACTGTCAATCTGCCGTCAGGATCAGATATAACAAACAAGTGAGCCTAGGGCCAGAAACGAAAGGTTTGCTTTCTGATAGAAGATTTGTACTGATCGCTATTAGCTGCGCTCCCGCATGGAAATCTTTACACTGCAAATGCTGGACAAACAGGATTTCTTATCTTTCTGCTTTGTTGAGTTAGGGAAAAGTTTCATTTGGTTTTAATTAATTTAGATTGCAGGTTTCCCATTTTCAGGGAACAAGTCTCAACAGTTCCGAAAAACAAATCCTTTTTGAAACGTTTTAAATCGGGGGAAAAAAGAAAAAGGGGTGTTACAATCTTCCAAGGCACCTTCCAGGGTTTGGGCTGCTACATCCCCGCACAGCTCACGGGTACCAGGGAGAGCCCAACACGCTTTGCTGCATCCATCATCAGTCACCAGCAGTGGGAAAAAATGCTGCTGGGGGGAAATCCAGCTGTGGGCAAACAGGGAAAGGAGACCATGAAGCTGGAGATTCCCCGAGAGCCCCTTCTTCTGAGCACCGGGATGCTGCGAAGCGCTGTGCCACAGTCCAGACACCCCCGTCCCCCTGCTCTCTGAGCATCCTTTGGCAAGGAGACCTTCTGGAGCGGGCCAGAGCCTCACAGGCTCAAATAGTGCAAGAAAAGAGTAGGAACAGTTCCCTGCTTGGTCTGGGAACACCTATAGCTCCCATTTGGTCTGGGAATGCCTATAGGTCCCCACCTCTCCGGGCCTGGCACACAGCTGAGAGCAGCTTTGCCAGCTCAGCCTTGCTGGCCCGGTGTCAGAGTTAGCACAGATTTTCTTCAGAAGTGAGACCTCGCGACTCATCCTGCTGTTCTTCAGCTTCTTGGCACGCGGGGTGATGGTGCACGCTGGGGAGATCGGGTGCCCAGAGAGAAATGAAAACTGCGCAAATAAATTCCATTTTCTTGTTTGCTAAACTCAAAGCCCAATTAAATTCCTATTCCCTACTCTCTCGATATACAACAGCACAAAAGCAAGCCCTCTGCCTCTCTGGCAGACCAACTCCATGTGTTTGCTCCCTCTCCAAATCAGCAAACACAGCCTGGCCAAGGCCAGAGCTGGACACTCCATCACGATGCTCATGGTATGGGGTCAGGAGTGAGGACCATGCTCTAGGGGTGCTTCAGGGCCAGCCCAGTCCCGTCCCCAACCCTACCAGTGCTTTACTGCACACACACACACACCGTGGGCTGGGGGGGGCAATCCCAGCAAAGGGATCCTTTCCCAAAGGACTGGAGGAGGGACCCCATTCGCCACCTCCACCACTGTGGGCATCTGCACATCTCTAAAAACTCAGCCCTGCGATCCAGCCATCAATTTTGCCACAAATCGGTCAAGTTTGGCTTTGAGAGAACTCGGAAGAGTTCTCTCGTAGAGGCTGAGATACGGCTATTAATAAAAATAAAATACTCAAAATAAATACACAATATAACCAGGGTGGACACTGGGTGCCTGCCCAGCCGAGCTGCCCTCCCTCCTCCCTCCCAGCCTGGACAAACCAGCTTTGCTGATCATTGAAAGCCCTGATGGAGAAACGTGCCCGCTCCCTTTTGCGCTGCAAAGTTTTCCATCCCCGACTGCCCCACGGTTAGGCTGGCTTGTCCCACAGCAGAACACCTGACGCGGACCCTCCCATCTAATTTTAGGTGAAGTTTGCAGAAGAGCGGCCTGTTCCCTGGGATAAAAACGCCCCGCGTCCGCGGCATCGAGCGTTATTCCTGTAAAAGGCCCCAGCAATCAGAGCTGCCGGCTTTTCTATCGATTGCCGGGGGGGCTGTTTGCTATTCTGATCTCAGCTGGTCGGAAGTCTCCCCAATCACCGCGAGGTCGCGACCACGGGGTCAGAAACCTGCACTACATACATCATAATTTATTTTACAGATAATCAATACCGCACCCGCGCCAGGCAATCTTACAGTACAGCCTCACGTGGAGGGACTGACGCTACTCCTACAGGATCGTAACCTTACGGCCTGGCAGCTTAAGGGGGTCAAAATGACGGGCTGAGAGAGTTGGGGTTGTTCAGCCTGGAGAAGAGAAGGCTCCGGGGAGACCCCAGAGCAGCCTTCCAATATCTGAAGGGGCTACAGGAGAGCTGAGGAGGGACTCTTTGTCAGGGAGTGCAGTGACAGGACAAGGGGGAACGGTTTTAAATTGGAAGAGGGGAGATTTAGATTAGATATCAAGAAGAAATTCTTTGCTGTGAGGGGGGTGAGGCATTGGAAGAGGTTGCCCAGAGAAGCTGTGGCTGCCCCATCCCTGGAGGGGTTCAAGGCCAGGCTGGAGGGGGCTTGGAGCAACCTGGTGTGGTGGGAGGTGTCCCTGCCCAGGGCAGGGGGGTTGGAACTGGATGATCTTTAAGGTCCCTTCCAACCCAAACCATTCTACGATTCGATGAAAATCAGGTTTCCTTTTACAGTTGGAAATCATGACTGGAAGCAGAGCACGCACCCCACTCGCTGTTGGTCTGTACGTTCGTATAACCGAGTCAAATTCCGCCTACGGGTTGAATCCAACTTGGGAAAATAAATATTAGCGTGTGCTCAGGTTTATATCTGACAGTTTGGCAGGAGAAGCCCCAGGAGCAGCAGGGGCAGTGGATTGCCCAGGGTTTGGAGAGAAGGAGGTGACCCCAGTCCCACCTGCGGGTGAGGGAACCCCTGCGAGCGCAGGACGCCGGACCAGCCCTCCCTTCGCGTGGATTCACAGCAACGGAGAAGCAGCAAAACGCCCTTCCACCCATACTCTCCTTCATCCCATTTTCTAACCTGTATCCCCAGGGCTTCACATCCCGCCAGCCATGCCCAGGGTCACGCTGCGAGCCCAGTGATTTACCAGGCTCGCCACCGCTCCCTGCTTCTTTTCTGTTAATTCTGGCTTTCTGCAGAAGGGTAGCTCGGGGCATTCCAAAAGATACAACAGCTTTTTAACAAGCTGTCCTTAAGAACGATGCCAAAGATAGTATTTTAGCAGGAAAGAAAGGGATTTGAAATATGCAGCAGAAGAAAAAGGAACTGAGAGGAGTAAAGAGTGCTGGAAATACCTTGTAGAAAGAGCAACCCCTTATTAATGAATTAAATTGCTGCATTCTGGTACTTGTATCCATGCAATGTGCAGTTCCCGGGGACCTTCACCAAGGTTTAGCATCCATCAATCTCAACGTGATTTGGATGATAAAACATTAAGAGAGGAATCACGGGGCACAGCCTGCCACCCTGCTTCCCCCTGTTGTTTGCAGGATGGGGCCCCTCAGCCTGGCCACAGCCTGGGGGGTCAGCAAGCCCCAGCACCCCCCCAGCCTGCCCCAATGAACCCAGGAGAGCACGGCCTCACCTTCCACCTCACCATGGGGTGAGTCCAAGGGTCTGATTCCGCCCTATCTTCCATCACCACTGGCCAGATGATGGGGAATGGTCTGGTTCCCCACCACCCGCTTTTTATCCCACTTCAACTTGTCCCCCAAGGCAGGGGCTGTGATGACCCACTGCCGGAGCATCACACCTTCCCCCTTGGGAAGGTGGGCTCAACGGACACGCACTCGGCTACAGCCATGGAGCAGCACCACGCCGAGACAGGAGGATGCTGTTAGACGCTCTTATTGCACTCCAAGGTCAACATGCTAAAGGCATTTTGGATTTCCCAGCAGCACAGCCCCTTTTCCGCTGGTTGCGGCACAGTAAAGCAGACAAACCTCACGAAAAAGCAAATCCTTGCCACCAGTGGGGTCCAAGCGGAGTTTGGTGCTGTGCCCGGGGGAGGATGGGCTGTCCCTACGTGGAAAACGCTGCCCCGTAGCCTGAAATCCAGGAGTTTTGGGGGCAAAACAGGCAGGGAGATGCGGAAGCGTGGTCCGGGGAGCCCAGCCCTGCATCGAAGGGAGCTGGCGAGCCCGGCGCCGGGGGGCATGAACCCCACAGCCAAGCAGGGAAGATTGGCACATGGACTCCCACCCACCGCAGCCCCCGACACAGCAAGGAGCTCGCACAAAGGGAAACACACAGACCATGACAGGCTAAGCCTCCTCCTTCCCCTCTCCTCTTCCCCTTTCTTTCTCTTCATGCTACGGCGAGGCTGCTGAATGCCAATAGGAAAATACTTTGGCAGAGCCAGACAGTCTTTTCTATTTTGGTGGGGTGGGTGTTTTG
>VXAK01027849.1:63882-75278 GCA_013399435.1 Arenaria interpres | reverse complement strand
TATCATACCATTAGTTATTCCACTGGCAGTGTTTCTCCAATCAAACTGTTTTTTATATACATAAAAATTAATTATAAAATGTTTCTGAATGCTGGTTGTTCATCTCTCAAGTGAGCTAAAAATTGTGATGTAGGAATTTTCCTGTACTTCTGTTCAAATGTTTAAAGGCTTTGCATAATGCCAAAATACCTTTGCACAGCATGTCTACAAAAAGATTGATCACTCTTAAAAATCAGACCTTAAATCCTTATTTTATAAATTTGTACTTGAAATGATGTGCAATACATTTATAAGCAGAAATGCAGGTGAGTCTTATCCAATAAGTACCTCATCTCATTTTCGGTTTCACCTTGGAACCATTCAGCTTTGCAGTTCTCTCACTGAACTTGCTCTCTCGATGACATTTTTTTTCAGATAAGAAGCTCTACATAAAAATTATTGAAAGATTACTATGGTAATTCCACTGCCAGATATATATTTTTTTTCATTTCCCTCGGATCTCAGTAAAATATAATTTAACATGTTTTGATGTGACATGAAACATAATACTGTGGGTGAGAAAAATGACATGGAACTTTTTCATTAAATTGAAATTTGTAAATATTTACAGCTAAGTTAAAATAGAAAAAATATTCACTTTTGTCTGATTGAAATAATCAATTAACATTTAATGATAGTTACGATTACTTATTCTGTACAGTAATATAAACTTTTTTGTTTTCTCCCTTATACTCATGTTTGCTGATTTTTGTGGTACAGTTTAGGAAAAAAATTAGAACCATTAAGGTGAGACTCATGGTCAGATACCCTTTTTTAGACTTGTAGCTGAAACATTTTTAATTTTTAATTTTATTTTTTTTTCTTTTTTGGAGTACTAAAGATATTTGTCATGGTGCAGAAGATTTCAGCTAATGTACTGATCCTCACATTCAGAATAAATTTCTTATTTTCTCAGGACTTTGTTCTTTAGAGATGTTATAAATCAACATAGGTTCATTAAGTACAGTAGAATTAAAACAACTATATTATTTGAAATTCTGAGTAATATGCTGTAAGCAAGGAGTTTAATTTCGGTTTTTCAGGCATCTTCATTATAAATTTTCCCTAAGATTCCCTTTGTGCTCCACAGTTAAATATTTATCTATAAGCAGTTTTATGGCCCACCATCTCTAAGAGGGCCTTTTCAATGTCTTTTCTTGTGTAAAAGCTTTTGTAGGCCATGTCATTCATTTGTCCAGATGTTTAATCTAGCCACCATAAGAAAATAATTCCTCCTAGCAGCAAGAGTCGAGGATAAGTATATCTTAACCACATGAAATCTCAGATAGATGTACACAGTGGTGGCATATGAAAGTACATACAAACTAAATATCCTCTGTTGACTCCATCTTCATATTCCTCCATACGGAAAATTAAAAAGGAACATAACAAAGTTTTAGAAAAATGTGACAAGCACTTGTTTAATCCTCAAAATTGAGTATAAGACACTAAATTTATCATTCTCTTTAGGGAAAAGTTGTACAATCTGAGGCAGTAATTTATAAATTCAATTATACAATAATGAAAAATACAGTGTCCAAAATCTACTTCAGTATAAAGCCTTTTTAAAGCCAAAGTCTAATATGCGATGTTATCTAAGCCCAATTAACATTGAAAAGTGACTCCTTTTTAATCAGCAGCTACCATGTGTTTGTCAAAAATGGTATTTTTTTATCTATCGAGCAGATTCATACACTTTGCACCTGCTTTTGTTAACATATGGTGTTGCAAAATACTATGCATTTCATAATAAGGCCAGAACATGGAGAAGAGCCAGAAAGACTGTCAAATAAGACAAAACTCATTATTTGTGTCAGAACCCAGATATGACCTTGTTTAAATGTTGATTCAGATGATTCATTACATACAAAATCCACATTAGCACTCCTTCTCCAACCTTCGTTTGAAAATAACTTAATTACAAGAAATAAATTAACACTAAAACATAGAAAACCAAGCTGCAGAGCAAAGGTAGCCAAAGTTATGCTGGCTGGGATTTACTGTCTGCCTAATGGTTGCCCTTGGGATACAAATCAGGGTCATGTCTCTACCACACACAAAAGAAGCACATTAAAAGGCATTACTCTCAGCCCTGAGAGGTGTGTAAAAATATACTCCAATTTCAGACACTTCAGATTCAACCCATCCATGTATTTGGCTATGAATTGTCTTTCTTTGCTTACTCAATCTAGTTCAACACAGTTCATGATTTAGGTTCTGCACATGTTACTGGGGAAAAAATATTGATTGAAATATATCAATTATTTTTAAAATACTCTTTTCTGATGAAAAGAGCCCCCTTTCCATTTGTGACAGCACCTGGAATAGAGACTTGTAAGAATCAAGATGACTTCAGGCCTCCAGAGAGTACTGTAGACTACTTTAAGGTCAGAATCAAGTCAACAAATAATAATAGACATCTTCAAGCATCTCCAAAATTGATGCCAAAATAAAACAAGCTAATTTAGCTAATTTCTGCAGATGTATTAATGTTAATTAAGATGCATTAATGTGAAATACACAGGTTATTGTGCAGGGAAGGCAACGCGAGCAGTGGCAGCAATCGCAGCAACAGCAGCAGCTGTTACCACATGCTGAGAAGAGTCCCCAGGGAGTGCCTGAGGGGTTTTCTGGACCCTCAGCACCTTTGTGGGTGGTGTGTGAGGGGAGACCAGATAGCAGGCAGTGGGGTCCCATGAAAGAGGTGGGGGATAGTTGGGTGGTCCCAGTGGTCCCACTTCAAACTGCATACCACCAGTTCCTAGGGAGCCCTGTGACCAGGGAGAGCAAACAGGGAGCAGAAACTGAGGGGAGCAGCCCAGAAGTTTGTGCAGGAGGGTGTGAGAAGGGTAACGCTTTTTTCCACTTGTCAGGTCGCTGCCTGCTCTGCTCACCTGCAGACTTAAGCTGCTGCCTTGATGGTCGGTCACTCCAGCTAGCTGTTGGCTCTGCAAACCTGAGGTCTCCAAGGAATTAGAAAGGCTTGTTAGGAAGTGCTTTGAGATCATCAAAAGCACAGTGGCAAAGACCAAGTGAGGGTTGTGCTCTGCAGCAGCTGGGAACCGTCTACCTAGCCAGGCTAGCAGAAGAAAGTGTAGGTGGCCATCAAGACAGAGTTTCCTATCAGGGAAGCTGCTGCCCTGGTGGACGGCTGTAAAGTTCATACCCCACACTCTTGGGTGAAGGAGGGTGGAAGGTCTACCTGTGCTTGATGTGCTGTGGTGGAGTCATTCAGGCAGCAGAGGGAAGAGGTGCAGGAGGAATTCAGCAGATTATGGTGTATTAGGGAAAGGAAACAAGAATTAGAGTATTGAAGACATTGCATGAAGAAATATTAGGGGTCCGTGGCGCTGACCTGCAAGGATTACCAGAAAAAGGTTTGGGGTCTCAAGCACAAGAAAGAGATTGATGTGTTAGAGCAGGTCCAAAGGAGGGCCACAAAAATGGTCAGAAGGATGGAACACGTCTCCTGTGGAGAGAGGCTGAGAGAGATTGCATTGCTCAGTCTGGATAAAAGAAGGCTCTGGAAAGACCTTATTGTAGCCTTTCAAAACTTAAAGGGAACTTATAAGAAAGATGGAGACAAACGGTTTACCAGGGACTGTAGTGATAGGAGAAAGCCTAACATTTTTAAAGTAAAAGAGGGAAGATTTAGACTAGATATAAGGAAGAAATTTTTTACCATGAGGGTGGTGAGACACTGGAACAAGTTGTCCAGAGAAACTGTGAGTGACCCATCCCTGGAAACATCTAAGGTCAGGTTGGATGGGGCTTTGAACAACCCGATTTAGTGAAAGATGTCTCTGTCCACAGCAGTGGGGTTGGAACTTTAAGGGGTCCCCTCCAACCCAAACCATTCTATGACTCTATAATTCTTTGAAATAACAGAGACATGGAGATATAATGAAAGGTTGAAAGAAAATGAAAACTACCATAAAACTGTCTTTTATTTTCCACAACCCCTCATTGTCTGACATTCACGTACAGTCTTCTGACAAAAACTCATGAAATCTTTAGATTGACAAAAATAGAAAAAGACAAATTTCTCACCATCCAGAGTCAATGTAACCATTACAGAATGCAGTTTTATGCCAGTGGTTATTAATTCAGATTGATACAATAGTTATTTTCCTGTATAATCTTAAAAGCAATTAACTATAACTTTTTTCTTTATTTTGGGCATGTTTCTTTTATTGGTTTCAGTCACTAAGTGAAGTTGTCTGTAAGAAACTAAGAAAGCAAAGAAAGAATTAATGGAAAATACTGAAGATAAAACCTCTTTATAGAGGGCCTTAATAAGTCTTGAAAATTGTGCAAATTTCCTCTTGAATTTTTTTCTGAGCAGATACTCATCATATACGTATCAGCATATAAACATCTGGAAAAAAAATCCATTACTTATCCCTTTATATAATTTGATTGTTTAATCACCAATCTATGACTAATTCAAATATGCTTAACCTATTAATGCATATAAGAAAAAATGAGGAGAAAAATAGAACCTTGTCTTTCTTTCTCAAAGTGGACTCATGAATCATTGCTGTCAGTAGGATTACTTTCACTGCCTTCCATTCATTTGCAGTGAGAGTCTAAAAATATTTACTAGACATTTCTGAGCCTTCTCGAGGCAAAACTTGATTATGACATCTGAATACACGATACATCTCTATTGTATGCCATTGCTAAGAAACAATAGAATTGGTGGACTTCGTAAGAAAAGATTACCAGAACTATTAAAAAAATTGGGGTGAATTCATTATATACCTTTGACCAAGGGAAAAATCAGTATACTACTGAAAAGAATCATTGCTAGAAGAGGTCATCCATGGTACATGGTACTATGGATGTCATTACATCAGTAAGAGAGCCTGCACTTGAAAACACAATGTAGTCTAGTACTTTCAGGAAATGAGTCTAAAATATCTGCTGTCACAAATGAGAGTGATATGAATTCTTCCCTTTTTGAGGTGAGTGTTCTAGCCACCTTGGGACAACAGTAGTTGACTAAAACCAGACTTTTTATTTGGGCCTTTGTGGCTCAGCCTCCCCTAGAGCCTTCCCCAAGCCTTCTCCCACTCCTGCTTATAGCCCAGGAACTCATTTCAACTCAATCCCCCATCCTTCAGGTGGGACCATCAGTCTCTGCCTGCCCCACTGGCAGCTCCTGCAACTTCCAGAACCTAGCTCATGGGGATCCACCAGCCCTCCCTACACCCTGATAACACTGTCAGAGTTTAAGAAAGCTGTCTTACCAGCTTAGGAATCCAAGTGGAAAGAGGTTGCTGTGAATCACAAGAAATTAATCAAACCTTATTCTGGCAGGTTATCTGAAAAACTGGGACAGATATTGAATTATTTGTTCAGACTGTATTTAGGCTTCTACAATAACAATAAATAGAATTTAAGGGAATATATGGGCATGGCAGATGGAAAATAAGGAGTATAGAAAGCAAGGGCATTTACATTAATGATAATGAATTTAATTCATGCAAGTACAGACTGCATCGCTTGGAGATATCACTATAGCTAAAGAAATAGCAAAGCTGTAGATATACTTCATCATTTTGTGAGAGTAATAATTTCTTTCTTAGCAAGGAAACGGAATAAGGAGTGGGATAAAATAACATTTTGTAGTTTCAGGACTTTGAACAGAAGCTGTATATCCCAATTTTTTTTAATTTTACTATAAATATCTTCCTGCTGTCATCTAGTATTACTTCAGACCAGTTTGAAGTATGTTGGTAAATAGCTAACGATGGATTTTTATTTTTATTAGACTTTTTGACCTTATGTAATCCTGGAGCAGAACATTGAGGTTAGAGCTGTTAGAAGAAAGAAGAAGTTAGCACAAAAGTTAATATATTCCATTTTATGAAAATGTCTTGTGGACAACAATCAGAGGAGGCCAAAGTAAGTGTTATCTCTCATAGCTTGCCAAATCATCTTGGAAAATATCTCACTGCAGTGTCTTAGGCAGATGTAAAATCAGTGACTTGATCTGCCTAACATGAAAATCTTCAAGTGTTTGGAGGAATCTATTCTGCTTGTTTTTTATGGAGTCTCAGGAGCGATGAAATTAAGTTTTCCGCTTACTTGAAGCACGTAAAAACTACTACAGAGCAAACTTTCAATTATTTAGTCCTGTGTAACAAAGGCAGAACTATGATAGACCTTCATATCTGTTTTTTCATCATAGTAGCTGAAACCTAATAATGAGTGTAAGTGACCAATAATATATGGGGAGCGTCAGCTGACATGTCAATCAGCAAATTCCTGGATCTGTTTCTTCTGCTACAAATGCTGTCTGTTAAGTGAATTCTAGAATAGTTAATAATAGACAACTGTCAGACTGTCTGAATTATTTTTAACACAAATTTTATAATGGACAAAACAGACCCAGATACTTGCTGTGTTTGAGAGGTCAGCTCTCAGTCTTATTGTAACTTAATGCCTGCTGTTTAGACGTACTTTTCCAAGCCAAGGTTTTTATAAGGTACCTTTTTTACATGCACTGTGTAGATGTCATGCACATATGTGTGTGGGTGACTGTGCATAAGGAATATACAATGTACTTCTTCGTCCAAAGAAGCATAGCTGAAAAGGCAGCACAGCCACAGTTGTGGTCTGCACATTCAAGACGTTTCTAAAACTTCTGACCTTGAAATGCCTACCCATTGTCATTGATGAAAAGAGCACATAGGGAAATATGGTTATGTCTTGGGATGGGATGAACTCAAAAATTCTCAATTATTAAGAAAAAAATATTTAAATAGCCACTCTCTTTTGGTCTAATCCAGTAAATGACTTTCTTTGGACCTTGAGTCTGACATGCTAAATACTGTAGAGGAAATGAAATGCAAGTTTTCTCAGTTATTCTAAAAAACAGACGTATGGACAGAAAGAGAGAGAAAAACTTATCCTGACTATACTGGCAGAACAAATGCATACACTAGGGAAAAAAAAAATCTTATTTCTTTGCCTTATTTTTAAAGAACTAATCGCTAACACATTTTGGGAAACACCTAGTAATCTCAAAATCACAGAAAAGGAAGTCTTAAGTATGTTCGAATAACAAATCAGTTCTCGGGAACATCATAAATTTACTCAGAATCAACAGCCTAACAGATTACAACACCACATTGAGTAGCACAGAATAAAATTTAGCTTGCACAGAGACGAGTTTTTGTTACAACAGAGTCATTTGTTATGAAAACCAGTCTTCTCTACTGACAGATATGAAGTTTCACTCTCTCTTAAATCCTAGAAGAAAATATCTTTTTCATATTATATTATCATAGTTCTTCCTGCTTCTACTGTTTGTTTATTATTTATCACAATACCTATGGACCTTCTTCATAAACAGGTATCTGACTTGCAGAGCGCTATGCAAGCACAAAACATCAAAAAATCATGCTCCATAGACTAGTAGCTTTTCTAACTCATCTAAGCAGATGAAGAATAGAAGCTCTCATCCTTTTTGCACATTAAGATAGGACATGCAAATATGGCCCCACCTGTTTAGCTGCCCCAAAACCTTCCATCCAAAACTGATGAGCTTCAGCCCTGCTTTCCAGTCAAACCCCTGCTCATCCCACTTACTGCATTGCAGACTCGTGTCTTCCATAGAATCATAGAATCGTCCAGGCCAGAAGGGACCTCCAAAGGTCATCTAGTCCGACCTCCCCACCGTCAGCAGGGACACCCCCATCTAGACCAGGTTGCCCAGGGCCTCATTGAGCCTCACCTTGAATATCTCCAGGGATGGGGCCTCAACCACCTCCCTGGGTAACCTGTTCCAGTGCTCCACCACCCTCACAGTAAAGAACTTTCTCCTGATCTCCAATGTAAATCTGCCTCCCTCCATCTTAAAGCTATTGCCCCTTCCACACCAGGAATCTCACAATGTCATTGATATAAAACATTAATAAGCTGTAGTGCACATGGGTTACTTCTTTTTTTTTTATTTTTCTAATGTCTCTGTGCCTTTTGCTTCTTTGTATCTATTATAAACAAACTTACCATCTTCACACAACATGGTTATTTTCTTTTCAAAAAGACATATATCTAGTGTCAAAAATCTCCTGTATTTTTCATGTACCACTGATAACTGTTATTGTCATCCAGAGGCACAATTCACTGGATGGTGGTTAACCAACAAAGCACTTGGCCACATTGTCTGTCTGCCACACTTAGGACCTGGTGCTTCTAGGGGCATATTTCCATCTCAGAAATACCTGTGATTTTTAGGGTATGCCACCTTTGACAGAGTAGTCACAAAGCGCCCAACAATAGTAGTAGCTAGCTAATCCAATCTGCTGTTACTGTTCCAGAATTACTGATTGTCTGTGAACAGACGCTTTAGATGTGCATATTCGCGTTCCCTGAGGGTCATATATATGCCTCTGTGAACTTGCATATGGCAGTTTTGTTCTGCACTATATCTCTTCCACCCTTTCTAGTACATCTCCTCCTCCACTTCTTGACTTTCATAGGTCTCCTTTACACTCATAATATTCATAGAAGGAAAGTATTTTATTGAATTAAAATTTATTTTATGTTAATGTGAATAAAGCTTAAATTAATCATTTATCCTGCAGTATTTACTGACTTACAACTAACAATCTTGCATTACAACTAGCAGGTAAAGGTCAGTTTGCATGATTCACTGTCAATTTGTTTTCATTTAAGCTAATTTACTTAGAATTTGTGCAGCATTGGTTACCTAAGGGAATACAGCCAAAACTATGACTTGATGACAAGTAGAACCATTAAATTATAATAGAATTATTAATAAAAAAGTCTTTCTGCGATTTGTTAAAAATATTGGGAGATATTAGCACCTTATTTATGTAAGATATGGAAAATACATCTGTAATATAATTGCATGTAAATTAAAAATTTGACTAGGGAGACTGTACAGTGGTCATAGTTTTAAAATGATTGACAGATACATTAACATTGCTTTCCCCAGGAGAAAGTTAATGAATTCCAAGTTTTGCCTTTTTTTCCCCTATTTCCAAGGACAATGTTAGTGTTTTCTTTTGTTTGTGATGCTTAACACTGTCATAGCTAGTCGACTACAAATTGCCATCACTTACAGTACTGGTCTTGTTAATAGCTAATTGGGATACTGTGACTTTCCTTTAGCTTAGGTGGCACACAGCTAGGAAAGAGAACAGGTAACAGACTCAAGACACAGAAGGAAATTTGAATGAAACTTAAAATACCTTTTCTGCATGTTCTTGAAACAGTCTTTTATGAGGATGCAACTTCTTCACTTGTTGACTAAAAAACTAGAGATATTCTTTAATATACTTTTTAAATTAGATGTCCTTGTTCTTTGGTTTGCTTATGGCAACATGGGTAACCATGCATTCATTAAAAAAAAAATTGCCTTCTTATGATTTGACCTTGATGATCTTGCTTAGATCATGCTTTAACCACCTGATTGATTTATAGATTTTTGCATGACTGTAGCATATGGAATCACAGGTGGCCAAAAGTAGCTACAAGTGGTAGCCCAAAACAGTCTTTTGTTTTCATCCTGCTCACTTATTGGGCTACACAGATATTTTCTTGTCTTTGTTAAAAGATATTATTTTGTTAATAAAGTCATATTTGGGCATATTATTCGATGTCACATCATATGACAATGATATGTTATTCTCATTTCTACTGAAAAATATATGTGATGATTAAGACTGTTCATAGTAACACACAATAGGATGCACTGCAGCGTAGTGGGAAGAACAGGAAACTAACAGTTAAGAGATACATCATCTAATTTCTTGGAACTGGCACACCTTGAAGTATTGCTTAAATCCCTTTTTCTTTCTTTTTCCTCTTCTGAAAAGTGATGTTAATTCAATCAATAGAACAATACTCTACATAGTAAAATAATAATAAATTTTCTCATAAAATTTCTCAGATATGTCAAAAATGTCAAACATGATATTCTTGATTTCCTGTTTTATCACATGCTTATAGAAACCAACATAGACTTCCAAAGTTCTGATCCAAAGTGTATTGCAAGCAATGAGAAATCTTTCATTCTAGCTTAATAGTCTTTAAACATGCATATCTTGACCCCTTCGCCATATAAAACCATTAGTGATAGACCCTAAATTTAATTTCAAAACAGCTTAATAGCCAAAGTAATATACTAACCATTAGAATAATAGCCTGTCAAATGTAAATATTGGGAACATCCCATAAAAGATGGATTATCTAATAAACAGCTAATTAAACATTAGCGGCTGTGAGACCCGGCTGGATGTGTGTCTATTCTTGTTTCATAATGTTAATGGATTTTATGAACAGAACTGTGTTAAATATGAATATTTTTTTCTGGAATTTAATTCGTGGAGTGATCTAGCAATACTTCTCAGATACAAGACAGTTTTGACCATATTTCAGGTTTTCTCCCTCCAATACATCACGTGCTAGGAGATTTTATGGTTTTGTTTGTGTCTCTGGAGTCATGAAAGGAAGAAACACCTTTCTTTTTTTTAATGAAACTGTTCCGAAGCACAAGTTCCTGTAGCTGGGAAGGCCTGTCAGAATGCCTATATAAGCTGAGATCTGGTGGGACTTCTTTCTGGGTAACTAGCATCACCTGAGAGCATGTCATTGTGCAGACCTCTTCACCATCTAACTTAGTTTAATAATTTAGAATTTAAACCACCTTCAATAAATGATTTTGTGGTAGATTACCTACTGTCTGTTTAATTCAATATCTTGTCTCCTTTGAAAGGCAATAGAAAATGTTCAGAAAAACATCCTCCCCCATCACGACCCACAAGCAGTGGCAAACCACTATGGCAAAATATGTCCCCATGAATTTTTTTTCCTAATCCAATTTAGGTTTAATTTTAAGTCTGAAACAGGTATGGTATGATGTGTAATAACCCTGGAAAGTCTCAGTATTATTATAAGACTTAAATAATCCCTTTTGATCTTTCTCATTTCATATCTTCCAACACCATCCTGGACAATGAACTCCATAGTCTTAATTCATTCACTGGAAAAAATTATATCCTCTTGATTTTATGTTATGAGGTATATGGAGACTCCTACTTCATTATTTTTAATGTCATTGAGGACTGACTTTTCCAGAGGGGGAACATTTTAAAGACAGTAAATAAACAGTAAAATTATCCAAATAGCTTTTTTATGGAACTACAATGAAGATATTAATTTACTGTCAACAGTGCACAGCTATCTACAGCAGGCAGCTTTATGTCTACAGTACAAACCTACAATAGACAGTATACTTATAATTCAGCACAGTAAAAATTGTTTCCTTTGCCATCTTTCAAATAAGTCTGTTTTGTTCTGTATCATTTAAATAGTATTCA
>VXAK01027849.1:0-63851 GCA_013399435.1 Arenaria interpres | reverse complement strand
TTAAACAACAAAAAAAAAAGAGCTTATATTTCTCTAAAATTGCCCAGAAAATAGACTATATAAGTAGATTCATTCCATACTATGAGTTTAGAGGCTTCATCTTCTTTTTTCATAGTTTGGGGTATTACGTTAATATGGCAATTTGCACTCATCAAATGCATCACTGGAGAAGAGTGCATCTTATCAAAGTAAAAAGAGGGGATGGGCCAAAACCTGTTCAACAGAGGTAAAACCAGAACAGTTTCTGTCATGATTTTTTGCTCACTGTTAAAAAAACACGTCTCCATTGAGAAGCGTTTCTTCTCTTTCCTTGGTTTTGAGTACTTACTTTTACAGCTTCACTCTTCATGTTGATGACTGATGAGACATCCAGTTGTAATAACCCAAAGAGGCTTTTAAGGCAAGACATTCCATCTTTAAGATGTATCTGCCTTAAATTATTCATCCTTCCTTTCACATCTCTGTGTTTTATTCCAAAAGGTGAAGAAGTTTTATTTAGAGATGCCTTACAAATCTTACCCTGCTGCACATGTCTTGCTAAAGTGCAGCCTTAGTTCTTGATTTGAGTGTTTTTCACAACAGGACTTCAGAGAAGGGACAAGCTTATAATACCCTTGGGAGTATTGCCATCATAAAGACCATGAATAGCTGGCATTTTCTGCACAGTTTCTGGTAAACTAGTAAGGTAGACTTGGGTGTGTCAGGTCAGATTGAAAAGTAGTTAGACTTATAGGACTGCGTAACTAAAATGAGAAGAGACCTTAACCTCTAAGGTAGTAATTTTGAGCCATTAGAGTAAATGTCAGATAGCTATCCAGCATTGACCTCCTTGACACAGCTAGGTCCTGAGTCGGCTCGTGTCATGGACATGTGTCCTTCCTTTCAGGAAGTTCTTCTGCACTCCTGAGTTGCAGAATTCAGATTTTCTATTTGTTTTTCTTTTTTTTAAAGCCTGTACAATTATAGACATTTTCAGTTTTAAATCCCTGTCTACTTCCAGAATACTGCCGCCTCTTTAATATATGCACTGAATTTGGCAAAGAAAAAGACATTTGTGAGGGAGCCTGAAAGCATAAATTAAATTAAAAAAACAAGCTAAATGAACATAAAGGGTGACAACTTAGCATTCAGTAAAAGCAAAGTTTTTTTAGAGCTCAAGTCTTTGACATAGCTTTTGAGAAGGAAGGGGCAAAAACAGTTAGGAGGGGATTTATCAAAGGTAGACCAAATGGGTACAGGTGAGCCAGTTAAGTATTTCAACTGAACCTAAATTGATTTTCTCATTTATTTTACTGCAATTGCTACAAGCTACCACGTAGCGTTTGCAGAGAGTACCAACTGAATACAGAGGTGAATTTTTACCATAACACCCCGTCTTCACCATTCCCATTCATAAAATACACACCAAATATTGTAGGCTTCATTTATAAATGCATTATTAATAATTTATTAAATATTTCTGATTTTTATCAGTTAAGACTTAGGCAGAAAATAATTATAGAAACATATCTCATTTGGAGGGAATTTTCAATTTAAAGTTCTACAGGAAATAAAAAATGATAGGTAGAGATTTGCAAAAGCTGAGAAGTGAAATCAAATATTATTCCTCCATTCACACAACAGCAATGGTGGTGGTTTGGCCAAATCCTTCAACTGATTCTGTGAAGTTCCACAAGAATTCTTTGCTTCTTTAAAAAAAGAAACATACATTACACAAAACATATCTACCTCAGGAATCCTACGGCAAATATAGCGGAGCGTGGAAGAGTATTAGGCAAAGTATCATATTCCCTGACCCCATTCACGTTCTTCCCTTGACATTTGGTTACAGCACAGACAGAATATCAGGCAGACAGACCTTTGCTCTCATATTATTACTGATGTTATTTTGTTCCTATCATGAGATAAACAACTTCTGCCTTTACTTTTTGATCTGTACTTAATTGCCATATTGTTAATCTGTATTTCTGCAAAGTTCTTTGGAAACAATTGTTATTGTAATATACAATACACTAGAGTTTATGCTGATGGGGACATTGTGACTTAAATTGGGTTAAAATGGAAAGAATGAAGGAAAGACTTTTCTAATCTTCACAAGCTTCAATTTAAACAGTAGCGGTTTTTATGCCATATGGTTTTACTTTTGGGTTTGTGCAATGGAAAAACTCTTTTGTCCCATCAACTTTCAACATAACTTAGACTTATGGGTCAAAATGGAACATAAGAAGAGATTCAGACCACCAGTTTTCATAAATAAACCATATCATGGAAAGTTCAGTTATCTAATTCTGAAATAAACAAAGTAGAATGGTTATATACTACTAGTAAGTTAACTCCAAAGAACCCAGTAAGTTACATTACACAGAAACAAACATCCAGAAATGGGCAAGATTTTCTAAATAAAACGCTTATTTCAATCAGTGAAGATTATACTAAGGTATCTGGTTATGCAATATATTTTCAACAGGTGTCATTGTTAAATCAAGGTATTCACAAAGATATTCTATAGCTCTATAGTAGTTATGGGCCTCAGTAAAAAGATTATTATCAAAATTTTCTGTCTTCTAGATTATCAAACCAATCCTTTTAGGATTGGTGTTTAGGAATGTACTATCAGAAGTAGTCATATTTTAGTAAGAGGATACTAAAACCCAAAATACATATCCTTTAGCATACACCAATACCAAAAATCCTCACTTAGCTGTCACTTCATGAAAAAGGATGAAGGCTAATGCAATGCTAAGGAACGCTGCAATACTTTAATTAGCATTGGAGTTGACACTTAAGACCTCCTGTCTGTTGTCCTTTACACAGTATTATGACTGTCATTTACTGTATATTCCTGAAACAAGAAGCTTATGTGACAACTCTGAAAAACTGAGTTGCATTCCTGAGGGAGGCTGAAGATTAAGCAGTGAAAGTATGGTCACAGTGAAGGGGGAGCAGCAGCTCTGCAAAGCAAGGACCCGTGCAGTGTTAGCACAGTAGAGTAACAGGCTACAACACGAGTGGTTAGAAGGAAATATCTATCACTCCAAAAAAAAAAAAGGGTTCATGGGGTTTTTTTGCTGATATTTGTTTTCAGCAATCTATTTACTGTTCTGGATAGGCACTAAATATTATTTTGTATAGTTCCATACCAAGCAGCCTATAAAAAGTAAAGCTTTTTACATAGTCAATTCATGAATTTTTAAGAATATGGTTTTTTTAAACTTTTGCTATATCTAATAACAGTCTTCTTAATTTATAAAATGTAAAATTAAAAAAATATTTGAATATCAGCTAAACAAAAAAATATAGCTGCATTAATACAGTCCAGAAAGCTGAGAAATCCATTGATACTAGTGAACAGTGTTTGGAAGTTGATCCAAGAGTTAGGAACACCTACCAGCATTGACAAAGTACCATGGAACAAACTGTTTAGAACTTTATTATAGCATTTTTACAGAACTCATAAATGCCTTTCCAAATACCTTGCATCATATGTTTGCTTCATGTTACCTATAAAGCTAAAGTAATTTACAACTCTGACACTTCTCTGTAAGTTGATGTTATGAATGGCTTAAATTTGTCTGATGCTGTGGAAAAAGTCATTGAATTTTATGTTATCTATTTTGTGGATGAACACATCTGCCAAAATAGGTTGCTCCAATGAGTTAATATAGCTTTCAGACAACTGAGGGTTTCCATTGAACACTTTTAATTTTGAGATGGACTTCACTCAAAAATCAAGGCTTCTGAAGAGGAAATGGGTTGAATCATTTAAATATTACTCTGCACAATTCTACATTCTCTGATAAGTTTTTTTTAAAGTAGTCCGTTAAGGGAAAAAAAAATGAACACAGCCAACTGTGGAAAATAAAAATAGACACAACAATAACCTTATGTAATTCGTCTGAAATCAGGTGGCTGTGACAGTCACGAGAAGAGGACAAAAGAGGTGGCTGTCACCTGTCTCAAGAAGAGCACAACTAAGGGAGCTGAGTAAAACCAGTTTTGGATGCAACAGAGAACAAAGAACAAGTACACAGCATGTGTAAAACATCATGTATAGTGACTGTGGATATGTATTTGGATGTACTGTGGACTTGCAAGTCCATGAGACAAGGGTAAACCATGGCAAGTGGTTTACCAAAATGATGCAAGTAGGATCCTGGATTTGGGGGAAAGAAACCATCAACACAATATCATCCTTATTCCCATGAAGGACCTAGAACCCAAAAAGTTTGCCATAGCCCTCCATTCCAGAATGAAACCATTGTTCCTAAATGCCACAGAAGAAGTGGAAGAGTGACTCTAATAGCAGGAAAAATTCTGGAAAGCTTGAGCAGATATAGTACCTTACCTGTATAAAATATAATTGTTAGAATAATATTATTAAGACAGACTAACAATAAATTCCTCCTTGGCATGCACAATGTGCTCCTTTTGGCCATAACAAGAGCCTGACTGTAACAGAACGGAATTGAGGCAACCCATTGGATTTAGCAAATTCATAATGTATTATTACAACACTTTGAACAAGAAAAAGTACAAAAAAATGGCTATTTTGTGTGCGTGCACAAAATAGTAGTTATTTTCCCTGTGAGCCACAGAGCACCACATGGGAGCTAGAGAAGATATGAGACAGGTGCCTTGTATTACTAATGCACCCCTCTACTTGAGGCAGAGTTAGCTTCAAGCAGTGTGGGCCCAGGTCACACTACATTACTTGGATCATTCCCTGGATATGTGTAGGGGCAATGTACTACATTTAGAGATGTTCATGCCATGCAAAATGCCTATATTTGCATGGTAAGAAAGCCTTCATCTTTATTTTCAGATTCAGGTCTTCGTGGATGAATCCACTGTCTTTATCCTGTCTTTTGACTATTACATTTAAAGTTCATGTGAGAACAGGCTGTAGTGCAGAATACTTCGCACTGCTGGATTTTGTTATAGGTTAAGACCTGTGAACACTACTGACATGTAAATAACTTATGACAATGAAAATATGACAGTTTGACAGAGACTTTCCACTAAAATGCCACACCATTCCTATCATTAACTCCTTTTTGTCGCTTCCTTGCTTTAGGTTTTCAAAGGATGCTGCTGAGAGTTTAGCAAATTTTACAAATGCAAAATGACATTCATGAAATTGTTTCAAGCAGGTAACACTACAAATACTACGGCCACATATGAAAACAGAGAAACTGCGATTCAATATATCTTTTTATTGTAAATCAATGACGTTATAAAGAGACTGGTATGGAATCTGGAAAAATAACCAAACAAAAAACCCCACACAAACAAAGCAGAAATAAGAATCAGACTTTCGTGTTCTGATTCTGCTTGTCAACATCTCTAAGGTTTTTGTCATAGGAATGATTCAATTTCTTTTTAAACCCTGACTTTTCAAAGGCTTTAAAGAGTAGTTTCGACAAAACCCAGGAACTTTGTCAGTGCTACTGAATATTTCTTTCATGGGGCTTTCATGGTTTTTTATTTGCTGTTTAAAAAGTCTTGTAAATCTAAACTTATTTCTTCTTTTTGCATTCTGCATCTTATGCATTTTCATTTTATGTTCATCCATTACTGAGTGATTCTTGCTATTTTATGTATCTGAATAACCTCCTGTATATATATGGATTTATAGTACGAGTGGCATAGAATAATTCAGTTTCCATTTAAATGAGATCAACCTAATAATACTTTTCATTAACAGTTATGTTATACCCATTAATTTATAGACAGAAGTATAAATTTATTGTAAGTATAGAGTTTTTGGGAATATTTTCACACAAACATCTGCTGTCTAGTTAATTATGACACAGGACAAGTACCAATTTTCATCTTTTCACTCTCTAAGCCTTTTTGGTCTTGTCAATTTCTTGAAACACAGAGAATTACATTGCTATTATTATGCTATTGTAATTGGTCTACCTCATTCTCACTTTTGGTCAGGCCTTGAAGGGAAGAAATCATTATAAATTCTTCTTCAGTGAATTTCTTCATCATCATTCTCTAGCAGGGAGCTGGATTTTCTTCCAAAGGCTTCCAAAGCTGCAAGGGCTTTCAAGCATTCATGGAGGTCTCCTTCGCGTACTTAATGGAGCTACACTACAAAAAACTCTATTTCACCCAGTTTTTATAAGTATCCCAGGGGAAAAAGAAAGGGCGAAAAAAGAGATAATAGACTTGAAAATATTTGTCAAGGAAGAGGCTCACTATGTACCTTCCTAATTAACCATTAAAAAGCTAGGAGGAGAACCAGGAAATTCACATTTTATGGAAATTAAGACAAAATCTTCAGAGGAAGAGAATAATCATTTTAGCTTAAGGCAGAGTCGGAGCCAAAAATGGAAAGGCATCATGGAAGTGGGAAAGATTATGATGGGAAATATTGCTAAAGTTTGCAAAAGAGCATCCATTGTATATTTTACAAATGAGGGGATGAGAAACTTCACAAGTTTCTCTGAAGAAATAAGTAAGATGAAATACTCAAGAATCAATTAAGAAGTCAAAATAATAAAAATTGTATACAAAATATTAAACACATAATTAGTTTTTTAATATAGATCCCTGATAACTTTTTCTGCTGGAAAACAAAAAATAGAATAACTTTAGGCATACTTTGACAGCACATTAGTATTTACTGATGAGGGCTGCTTCCTCCAGCAGCTCTGGGGCTAGGGGCTTCTCCTGCTCAGCCACTGAAGCCCAGCCTGAGGCACCTGGGGCACCTGGGGTCTCCATCCCAGTCCAAGGGATGCATCAGTTGCTTTCCTGTTTAAAAGTTCAACTGGCAGTGAAGCTGAGAGCGTAACTCAGGCACACACACACACAGAGGACTCTGGCAGTGCCAGGTACACAGCCAGCCACAGCCAGAGTGCTGCCTTCAGCAGCACCTACATACATGACTGACATAAAACATAAGCACAGGCGTCTGGTCCTCCTCTTTGTCTGATCCAGACTGAAGGCCACTAGTGAAAGCAGGCATCTGATACTGTCTACATTCACAAGCACATTCGTGAATTGTACATGTACAATTGTGCAAATACCATCATGGCCCTTCTGCCTGTCCAACCTGCCTGTCTGGATTCTGAGTTTCTTTTTTGCCCCATGGTCTCCACTTACTCACCAGCTGGTCCAGCTTGATGCTTGTTAGCAAACACACACACGCTCACAAACTCATCTCACAGGCCGCCCAAGATCACAGATCTCCCTCAAATACCAGCATGGACTTCTACCTGCCTGACACCCCTCCTAGACCCTACAAGTAGGACATCCTACTTGTCCCTGGTCCAGCTTGAGGTTTGTGAGTGAACTACACACATTCCACAGCACACACCAGGTTTGGGGAAGACACTGACACTCACACCCCCACCAGCATCAGGCACGTGGGCTGTGACCCATGGTCCCTCTCCAGCCACCAGTGTAGAACTCCTCACTTGCCTCACTCATCCCAGTTCCTCCCAGCAGCTGACACCTGGGACACACCTCCTTCCCACCCCGACGGGGTGGTCGAAGACCTGCTCCAGCGTTTAGAACTGAGGTCCTGCTCCCTCCAATTGCTGACACCCCCAGCATAGGAAGCCCACACCTCGAATATGCTGAATCCTGATCTTCTTCCTGTTTCCCCATTCTTATCAGTTACAAAGTCCAAATCGACTCCAGAGCTGGGCCTGGGGAGTCTTAATGGCTCCTCAACTACTGACTGGAGATATTTGGTCTTTGGTATTGCCTTTTTTACCCCTCATCTATTAGATGTGTGTCTTTCTGTGTATTTTTGCAGGGTTTTTTTGTTTCCTCCTTTACTTGTTATCCCCTTTGCAGTGAAAAGGCCCTTCCTTGGATAATCTTAATGAAGGATCTTCCTCTGAGCTTCCAAACACTCTTACAATTAGTTTAAAAAGGTGACTAGAACTACATAGTTTATCAAGAAAGTATATAAAACACTATGTATATACAGTTTGGTTTACAAAATCATAGGATAGAATCGTAGAATCTTTTGGGTTAGAAAGGACCTTTAAGATCATTGAGTCCAACCATTAATGTAACGCTGTTAAAACCACCACTAAACCATGTATTTAAGCACCAGGTCTACCATCCTTTTAAATACCTCCAGGAATGGTAATTCAATCACTTCCCTGGGCAGCCTGTTCCAACGTTTGATAACCCTTTCAGTGAAGAAATTTTTCCTAATATCCCTCCTAAACATCCCCTGGTGCAACTTTGGGCCATTTCTTTTCATCCTATTGCTTGTTATTTGAGAGAAGAAACAACCCTCACCTTCCTACAGCCTTCTTTCAGGTAGTTGTGGAGAGCCATAAGGTCTCCACCCTACTTTTCTCCAGGCTAAACAACCCCAGTTCCCTCAGCCGCTCCTTGTAAGACTTGTTCTCTAGAACCCTATGCTAGTTGAAAAAATCATATGTAAAGAAACATGACAACTCTTGTTAATAAGTTCTTCCTGAGTACTGGAGTCTTGGAGCCCTCTGAACTACCCTCAGAAGGGGGAGGAAAACCTGCAACTTTCATATCTGTTAAATATCACTGGCTGTTAGGACCTGTTCAGCTATCACAAATGATCTTCACAAGACGAAAAATTGTGCACATTTTCCTTTTTCTCTGTGCTGTAAGGTAGGCAGCAAGAAAGGAGTTAACAATCCTAACAACGATGCTACTTGTAAGGTATCTGGGTCTCTTGCTTCCACAGATGTCATCTAAAATGGAAAGAAAATGACACACAACTTCAGCAACATGCTAAGGGTGAAATATCTTTTATTAAGCTGTCTACAGAATGAAGCATCAGTGAAATGTTTGACAAGGAAGAATATGTGTTAAGCAATGTTGTCTGACTGATTTTTAAGGCAAAATGGAAATTATATTACCAGACACAGTTGATGGGAAAATGTTCTCATAAACAAAGACCAGGCCATGACATTTTATTTGTCCTCCTTTTTCCACCCCACTTCTTTTCATACAATACACTTACCTTTCTAGAGAGGAATTGTTCAGATTCAGCTTTGTTCCAATTCAAAATAAATGCTTACAAAGTCATATATACTGGCAGGACATCTACCGTAAGAGTAGCACAAAGATTACTTAAGAGAAAACAGAACATAATTAGTCCATGAGATGACAAGATGTAACTAGTGTGTGAAGATGCAAATCATATGCCTAAAATTGCACCCCACATGAAAAAAAATCTAATTCTTCAGATGATGCATCTACTTTTAGCCTCTTTTCTAGCAAGCACATTTTTCAATGTTCAGAAAAAGTGATGAAGCTTTAATTAACTTATAGTCAAGTTTTAGAATTTGTCATGGTATAAGGACTTTGAACATCATCTTTTAATAGTTTATGTCACTCATTTTATTTTGGTGCATTTTCTATTATTAATGTGTTAGGGTTTTTTGGCTGCAGCCCTCCTGTCAATCATGGAGTGCAGTAGGGTTAGTAAATGCTCTGGAAAATTGTCAAGGACTGATGCATCCTATCTTTGATATTTCTTTACAACATTGGGGTGTGAGTATTGGAAATGTGACTTTTGAGTGAACCGGCTTCTGTTAGGATGTGCTTTGAGGTTTGCTGCACAATTACATTCATGCAGCTGGATGGGCAGCATGAACAAATGAATTTAAAGAGGTCGGAGGACGTGAAAGAGCTGAAACAATGCAGTGGATACTGTGCCTTAGATAAAATAATATGTAGTTGCAACCGCATTGATCCTCTTTTTCTGCAGCCTGATTTATAATGCAACCACACCCACAACTAATATATGAAGGTTTTCTTTTTTCCTAATTTAGTCTCCCACCTTGATGTTATATCAAGTTGTATTCATTTTCCTTGAATTTTTGAAAGTAGTTGTCTCTAAAATCAATATTCAACCATAGTGAATGATTTCATGAAGGTCAGTAGCTGCAAACACTAAGACCTGATACAGTAAAAGCAATTTTAACAGGATTCCATTTAACTATTTCAGCCCATTTTTATCTAGTCCGTAGGCAATTTTATTCATGCTTCACCACAGGGTTGTTATCCCAAAGACACTGTGTGGTAATACAAACTATGTGAAAACAAATGCCCTGAGGAAATTACCCATGACCCCCTAATGGAAAAGCTCAGTGTATTTCTGTTTGTCATTAGATATAACACATAGAAATCACCAACACTCCAAATGCAAGAAGGCCATCAGTCAGAGTTTTTACTTTATTAAGAAAAATACATTCACAAGTTGTGAATCATAGAATCCTCCAGGCTGGAAGGGACCTCCAAAGGTCATCTAGTCCGACCTCCCCACCGTCAGCAGGGACACCCACAATTAGACCAGGTTGCCCAGGGCCTCGTCGAGCCTCATCTTGAATATCTCCAGGGATGGGGCCTCAACCACCTCCCTGGGCAACCTGTTCCAGTGTTCCACCACCCTCAGAGTAAAGAACTTTCTCCTAATCTCCAATCTAAATCTGCTCCCCTCCAGCTTAAAGCCATTGCCCCTCATCCTGTCGCTACAGGCCTTTGTAAATAGGCTCTCCTCAGCCTTCCTGTAGGTCCCCTTCAGGTACTGGAAGGCTGCTATTAGGTCTCCCTGGAGCCTCCTCTTCTCCAGGCTGAACAACCCCAGCTCCCTCAGCCTGTCCTCGTAGCAGAGGTGCTCCAACCCCCTGATCATCCTTGTGGCCCTCCTCTGGACCCGTGAAACCATAGGAAACATATCTTCATCTATTTTGCTATTGACAGGAATATATTTTACTCTTTCAACATTTAAAAAATGTGGCTATTTTTAATTCATTTAGTCCTTTGAATATCTAAAAAAAGTTTTGCATGTTTTCTTTAGTGTCTAAAAGTACTTCCAGTGTCAATGAAAGTGTTATAGAAATAATGGTAAAGAGATGGAAATAATTGGATGGCAGCTAGGAGAAATAAGTACTAGTCATTCATGCTTTTGAGATACCTCATTAGTCTGTTCCCTGAGTCTTGCATATTTCTCCATCCTCACCAGGATACCAAAGTAGTTTCAGATGTTAATAGGAGCTGCAGGTAAGTACTGTGCCAAACAAACTGTGAATAATGCAAGTACAAAGATGATGTCATTCTCCTGGCTTCCACTGCTCCTTTTTAAAAAATGTTTGCACTTTGTTTCTTACAAAGTGAAATCCTTAAATGTGCAATTAAATATAAAAGTAGGAGACTTGCTGAATGAGGTTTTTGATGGTTAACATTTGTCTCACCTAATCTATTCTTCTAAAGAGCAAGAGTCTAATCTAAACTATACACTCTAAAGTTACTGGAAGGACATCTCAGTGTGACATCTGCCTTATGATGGTATGGATAATTTCCTGAAGATTCACATCTCTTTTCAATGACTCTGTGTGTAGTTTAAGGGTCAGAATTTTATTTGTCTGATGTAAATTCAAATGAATCTGGAAGAAAGCTTTCATTAGCTGATTTAAATTATACTCCCCATTTTAATCTGCAAAAAGAAGCATACATTTTGTGATTGTTCTTTGTGTCAAGATGAGACCTACACACCTTAAGTAGGGTCTGTGCTATGTTTTCTTTATAGGGAAAGCAGAGTATAAAATCTTAGCACAGTACAATCATACAATGGCTTTGTTGATTCCCCCTGCTTTGTCTGGGCTTTAAATGGGAATGACACTCATAAACATCCAATAATAGCAATTAAAATATTTGTTATCCCATATACAAAAACACAGGGAAATTTTGTGGTTTTCTGTTGGTTCTTGTTTTTTTTTCTGTGCCTCCTTTTCATTTGTACCTGTTAACCACCTTTCAATATCCATTGAAGCTTTATATGGTTGGTGTCATTTTAACATGTGTAAAGTTATAAAAAATACAGAAAAATAATTCTTAAACAGAAAGCATAATTCATTTTTTTAAAGAAGAGCAGAGAATTCCCATAGTTTTCAAGTATTTCTGTACTTTGATAAAATGTAGGTGTACATATGACCTTTAAAGCTCTGTTCCATCCCCAAAAACATAATGTCTTTCTATCAAACAATAAAGAAAAATAGAGAAAAACAATAATAGTAACATTCATGGTTTTTCTATGTGTGCCAGAGATCAATACAATATTGATGTTGCAGGTAAGGTCTTTTGTTCAAATTTACGAGGAGCATGTTCTACCAATACTTTCTCTGATTAAAATGAAGAACAAGGAAGCCAAAACTGAGCCATTCCTGTTGTCTAGTATTTATCAAGTTAGACCATGTTAAGACAAGTGACCGGTTCATAATAGACTGCAATATTGCTGCAATATTATTAGAAATTAAATACTCAGTATTATAACATTAAAAGTAGGCTAAGATTCATGCATTCTGAAAATTGCTGTCAAATTTGAGGCTATATTTACTAATCTCTATATCCCATATTTGTTAGTAGCTCATTCAACACACATGTTTTATTTTCTTTTCTAACTTTCTTTGCAAAATTCTAAGATATTTTCTCAGCTAGTGTGCCTATTTGTCTGCTCTCTCAAATTACTTATGCACTTATCTATTCACAGGGCCAGACAGGGCAGAAGAAGAAAAAAAAATAATTACAAAGTTCTGGAAAAGGACCTGAGAAGGAAAGACTTGTAACCAAATATATTTGAAACTCTACACTTTCTGTTTGCATCTGTTTTATGATATGAAATTTTAATGTGGAAGTTCAAGGTGAACGTTACTTTTAATTCTTATGCTTAATGCTGAGAACAGAAGTAGAATTCTAAGTTGAATTTTATTGAGCTGGGAAATAAATCTTGGACCTGCGGATTATGTTAACCTTTTCTATTGCAAAGATCCCTTTAATCTTGTCTATCTGGCTGATTTACAAGTTGCGCAGTTGCTGTTCATGTTCTGTGCATCCATGTTTGGAGCGAAGAAAAGTGGTTGTGGCAGACTATGGCAGGTCAGGACAGGGCATGGCTAACTCACAGGTGTGGGATCCTTCCAACTCCGGTTATCATCTTTCCATTTGTCATCTCTGTTTATTGTAAAAACTTTTGAGTAATTCTCCTAATGACCTTTCAAAATAGTATTACTAATAGGACATTCGTCCACACAGTAAGAAACCAGGTTTCGTTTAGGGCTTTATTTGCTTTTTTCAGTTCATTTTTTTAGAAGCAGAAGGGGGCATGCTTTTGCTTTTAATATATCTATATTCAGTATCAGTCTTTCATCTTTATTCTTTTAGATATGCTTTTGAAGTGAGCCTGTTGGGGATTCTTTGGTTAGGTAGTTTGTTTCAGTATTACCAGCCAATAAATGACATGAAGACCAAAATGAAGTCAATATTTCTCCAAGAGCAAGGAAATAAGATCAGATATATTCTATCCACGTTCACAATAGAGAAGAAAAACATTATTTTTACCAACACAATAAAGAGAAAGGTAAAGGTGACTTCTTTGATACAGCTGTAGTAACTGATAGAAAGTAAGTCAGAAGAGGACAGAAATATATGCTGTTTGATTAAAAATAAAATTAAGGGAAATTTATGTAATATGTCAATGCACTGTAGGATATACATTGGCATTTAGCCAAAGCCTTGAGTGAAGGGTATCATTAAAGAAGGACAAAAATATAGCTCAGAATCACAATTCTTTTTTGTTCCCCAAATTTGAGGGTGGAAAAATACCAATGAAGTCAAAAGAAAAGCAATTTTCTCATGGCAGCTCTACATTTGGTGCAGTATGTTTTCCACCTAAGCCCAAAAAGCAACACCAGTTTCTAATATGAGGAAGACAGAAAAGGAAAACACTGACTCTGATCTGCTCATCTTGCTGACAACAGGAAAAGTAATTACAGTAACACTGGGGATACAGTGCACAAAAGGCTATGTGGTAGCATTTCAAAGGAGAATAAAAAAGAGGGTGGAGAAATTGAATTTACATAACATATACATTGTTACACAATGCAACATTATTCTATCAGGGATTATAACTGAGAATTTAAGAAGATGTCACTGTAAATATAATTATGAGTATGGCAGTAGATGTCCTCTCCCCAGCCTTAAATACCTTCTACCTCATCACCTGATTACAGAAAATAAAGTCACCAAAAGCACATCATCTTGTTACAAGACTTTTTTTCTAATTTACAGCAGTACCACCATTTAGAAAAATCACAGCAGTCTAACATTTCTAAGCTCTAACTTTCCTAGTGACAAAAGTCAGTTGAGGCTTGACACTATGTATTGTAATTTCCCTCATGTTACATTACTTGCTTCATTCACAAATAACTGTCATGGACAAGTACATTTGCAAGCCTTTGGGGGCTGATATGATGCAAGACTGCATCTCTAGACAAAAAATAGTTTTGAACATACTTGCTCTAAAACGGGAGAGCAATATTACTTATTGAACTTGTAAACAAGTAGGATAAATAAGCCACAGCAGAACATTGTAAAAAGTGGATTTGCTACTTCATTCAGTTAGCAATGTTACTTCACTCAAAGCTATCTCTACACAGACGTATATTTTGCTTGTTAGAAATACCTTGCTTCCTCTCATATTGTTTGGAAAACTTTTTATGAATTTTTCCTGCTACATTGGGTGAGCTTCTAGACTTCTGCAAAGTCTATAAACAAAACATGAGTGAGAGTGTGATACACTCAAGACAATGGGGCAACGGACACAAGCTGGAACATAGGAAGTTCCATTCAAATACGAGGAAAAACTGCTTTACCGTGAGGGTGACAGAGCACTGGATCAGGCTGCCCAGGGAGGTTGTGGAGTCCCCTTCTCTGGAGGTTTTCAAGACCCACCTTGATGCAGTCCTGAGTAATGTGCTCTAGGCAATCCTGCTTTAGCAGGGGAGTTGGACTAGGTGATCTCTAGAGGTCCCTTCCAACTCTGACAATTCCGTGATTCCACGATTCCATGATATTGTCGTGGTTTAACCCCCAGTAGGCACCTAAGCACCACACAGCAGCTCGCTCACTGTCCCCATTGGGATAGGGGAGAATCAGAAGGCTAAAAGTGAGGGAACTCATGGGTTGAGGTAAAGGCAGTTTAATAAGTAAAGCAAAAGCCGCATGCCCAAGCAAGGAAAAATAAGGAATTCATTCACTACTTCCCATGGGCAGGCAGGTGTTCAGCCATCTCCAGGAAAGCAAGGCCCCATCACGCATAACAGTTACTTAGGAAGGCAAACACCATCACTCCAAACACCTCTCCCCTTCCTTCTTCTTCCCCTAGCTTTATATGCTGAGCATGACTTCATATAGTATGGAATGTCCTTTTGGTCAGTTGGGGTCAACTGTCCCAGCTGTGTCCCCTTCCCAAATTCTTGTGCACCCCCAGCCTACTTGCTGGTGGGGTGGTGTAAGGAGCAGAAAAGGCTTTGATGCTGTGTAAGCTCTGTTTAGCAGTAAGTAAAATATCCCTGTATTATCAAAACCATTTTCATCACAAATCCAAAATATATCACCGTACAAGCTACTGTATCCCAACCCAAACCGGTACATATATACAAGTGATTTTATATGACTACATGGAACCGCTGCCCAGAGGCTTTCCCAGATTTGCTAGGATCAGTATTTTGGCTCACGGCTTAATTACTGCCAGCAAGAACATGTTAACAAAGCGGCCAGATCCTCAGTCCATGTAAACTCATCTAGTGTTGTAAGAATTCTTTATAGTTGTACTGGATTTAATGAATGGATAAAGTAAACATTAACTATCAACCTTTATTTTAGACAAAAAATGTAAAATAAACAATAAACTTCATTTTAGGTAAGTATATGCTAAAAAATAAGAGAAATAAATCTAGTAATGTAAAACTTTCTATTCCAAATATAAGGTTTTACGTCAGTGAAAACAAGATATGCAAATCAGACACACTACAAAGGGAACTATTCAAATACAAAATCATATTAATACAAGAAAATAAATGTCCAGAATCCTGATTTACAGGTTTTAGACTGTATTTGTGAAGTAAGGTCCAAGTTAATGAAAGGAATACCACAGTTCTGAAGAAACCCCTCAGGTCTTACCCTTTCTCACTGGATCCGAACCAAACATCTATTTGCTAATGGGAACATTCACTTTCTAGTCATGTTACTAGCCCCCGAAAAGCCTCTCCGTCTCTGTGAGTAGGTGCTTCCCACTGAGGATCCCCACTTTCTGTTGAGTGTTAGCTCAGAGACATACTCCCTTTAGGAATTCATCATGGCCTGAGAAATTGTATTCCTAAAGAAATGTATACAACATGAATTAATTTTTAGTTCCTAGAAAACTCCAGGATAAAAGTTAATTAACCTTTTAATGATCAAAATAGAAGTTTAGGAAAGGGAAAAAGATTTAAAAAAAATAAAAATAATTATGCAGCTTACACCTACATCTACCCTCACTTGAATTGAATGTAATCAGTTTCTTTCTGATAGCAAACTTTCAAAATCTGCTAATTCCC
This sequence comes from Arenaria interpres, assembly GCA_013399435.1. Lineage (NCBI taxonomy): Eukaryota > Metazoa > Chordata > Aves > Charadriiformes > Scolopacidae > Arenaria > Arenaria interpres. The sequence goes on along the minus strand of VXAK01027849.1, from coordinate 47,457 downwards.
CGGATGACTGACATAATGTGCAGTGTCAATTCCAGACCTTCAGACAAGAGCCATTCTTTAACTTGGCTTTCCATAAACAGAATCATAACTTACCTTCCCTTGTCTCAATTTTTGTCATGGAAAAATACCCCCTTAGGAGCCTTCTGCTACTTTCCAACCTGAGAAATTATTCTGCTCATTCAACACAATTTGGAACTTTTGTGCTGTTTGCCACAGCTTCAATGTCTATTATATATAGCTGTTTTTGAAACAGCCCTAGCTGTCAGTTAGGACTAATAGATACTTGACTACAAACAAATCACTCTCTGAATAGGATTGAAACATGCCAACAGACTCAGTATTTGACAGGGGCTGGAAACAAACCATTGACCTACAATGAATAAAGTTCTCTTTGCTTATGAAGAAGACAGTATCTGTATTCTGGAGTGACATAATGTATATGTTATACACTGAAATTAATTTCTTAGGCAATCACAGAACAATATTTTCTTTTATGCAAATACAACAGCAATGCAATAGGGGCAGAACTAGCCTTCAGTAAAAACTAAGTGTTACCCCAATTTGGAGCAACAGTTATTTAGAGTACATGAATAAAAGCAAGTTGAAATTTGAGAGATACTGTGACAAGGACTGTAAAGCACAAACTTCTTAGCAGGTGAGACCGGGACCCAGTTCTTAACAAAGCAGGTCAGAAATCCGCTGCCCTTCTGGTTTCGTGCATCAATAATGATGGCATCTAAATTTTTCACCATGCTTAGTGCCTTCAGCTTTGCTACTGTGAATTCTCAGGAGTGTTGCCTTCAGATATCAAGAGAAAATAAATCAAAGCAAAACAAACCCCCAAAACCCACTATAGTGTGACAGCTGGACGAGGAGGAGTCAGGGGTTCCAGAGGCTACTGTTACTGACTGCCTTATAGTGATATGAACGTAGATGGCATAAATGATCTATTGACCAGGACCTACCTCCTGGGCCAGATCTACAAATATCAAGTTATTATGCAAAAGGTGGTTAATACCCTTCACTGATTTCCTCATCCACAGGAGTTTGTTTGGTATCAAAGTCTGAGAAGAAACTGTAGGCTGTGAAGCAGTTTCACCTAGGTTTTAGTTAAGAAGTGAAGATGAAAAGGCAAGATTTCAGAAAACCCCAATTTGTGAGTTAGGCTCAGACATTCTCCTTCCCCTCATTCCTTAAGACATGCATGTGATCTTCTTCACTATATAGAGAACTCACATGCCCTCTTCCATTCAAGGACTCTGGGTTAAATGCTTTTTTTTTTGCTGATTTCAGTCAATTACCTTAAAAGATAGATTTCAGATTATCATAGAATCATAGAATCATAGAATAGTTTGGGTTGGAAGGGACCTTAAAGATCATCTAGTTCCAAGCCCCCTGCCATGAGCAGGGACACCTCCCACTAGAGCAGATTGCTCAAAGCCCCATCCAGCCTGGCCTTGAATTAATCTGAAATAACCTTGGGGTAAATGGACATTGCATATTATTCCATTGTGACTCTGACTATGTGGTGAAACTTTTAAGTATGAAACTTGCATCCATTTCATTATACCATAACCCTGTAAAAAGCTTTCTGGGAGAGAACCCCAGCAAGTCTCATCATTCAGTTCAGAAATATAAATAAATAGTCTTCAGTCCCTTCTTCATGTTGTGGAAAATGTGTCATTGGTGACACCTAAAATTAATTGTCTCGGTGTATGTTTTATAGCAGGAATACTTTCATTATAAAAATGACATATCTTAAGTATGTCACAGTATCATTATACCTAAAAGCTGTAGAGAAGGAGAGTCCTGTTCTAACATAGACACGGTAATAGTAATTATCAAGTCAACTCCTTTATAAGCTATCCAAGGCTTCTTCAATGTAATTATTGTCTCCCTTCTTTTTTGAAGAACATTATAATGCAACTCTCTGGCAGTCAGCTCATTAAACTGTAGCTATTATTTCTCAGAATACAAAGAGTTACACTGCACTAATTTAATTATTTATACTTAAAAAAGTATATAGACAACAATGTAAAATAAGAAATACAAGTTAAGAAATCCTGAGTCCCTCACTTCTTATTCCAATTACTTTCCAGAATGTATCATATTTTTCCCCAGTAGTGCCTAGAATCTGTGCTGTGGTTTTCGTCTAAGGCAAAAGGACCCAAAAGGGGTAGTTTGTGCGTGTTTTTGTCAGAGTTAATCTATTGCCTGTTGCAGCAGTGGAGTTCACGTCTCTCCTTGCTCCATATATGAGGCCTCTTACTTACTGTGTGACTAAGGAGATGTCACAAGGCTGCATAGGCTATATTCTCAAAGACATTTATTTGTATTGGTCTCCAAATAAAGATATAAGAAATATGAAAAAAAAATACTCCAAAAGGAGCACTTCTGCAGTTTTGTTTGATCCATGTGAGGTTACCACTGCAAGGTAGTGAATTTTCAGGAAACTTAATCCTTCAGCAACTTATCAAAAAGAACAGTCCCAAATAAGTTTAAAAGATCTTTATCTGCTTAGTGAGAGGCAGATAGCAGTCTGAAAGTGCAATCCAACTCTTTGAAGTAAGGATCATGATGGGAGGATTGTGGTTGAATTAGGTTCACAATGAAAATTTTCTGTAAACTACAGTGCATTTCGTATATCCTCTTCCCACCCACAGAAGAGGGAAATCTTGACAGAAACAGCAGGGGAGCAAATGACACTTTTAGGGCTAAACCCAGTACTGCCTAATCTATTAATTTCTGCAAGGGAGAGTTATAACAAACACTGATATACCTTCTATCAGGCCTGAAACAAACAAGGTTTCTGATCAGTGTAACTGAAAGGCTTTCTGTGACAGCTTTTGCCATGCAGTGAGATAATTCCCGCTGTCTAAAATGGGGAATGCTGTAAAAAATACGTGACATCCTTTAAGCTTACACCACCTTTAGAAGGAAATCAGTAGATGACATTATGCTCTGGTCCCTGGCCCAGCAGTGGCTATTGTTGGGTCATAATGGAAAAATCTCACATTTCTCCTTTATTTGACTGAGTGCATTGCTAGTTTCCTTCTGGAACTAGTTTCCTTCCAGGTAACAGTGTAAGAATGGAAGGGTGAATGTTCAGGAAGTATATTATTAAGAAATCTTGTGGAGATGAGTGGTGTCCCAAAGAATAACCCTTATGAGTTGCTTGTCAGGAGGCAGAGAGCAAAGGGTAAGGAGTGATCCCATTGCGTGAATTTCTTGTATTCAGTCATAGACACAGATGCATGGTGTCAAATTCTGGTTTTAGCTATATATATAGCAAATCCAAATCCCTAAGTAGAGAATGGAAAGACAGCATTTCTTTGCATGGAAACATACTGAAAAATCATGCTTGCCATAGAAGAATAATAATATTAACACGAGTTAAGTGAAATTTGAATGGATATTTCCTCTCCAAGGATCAAAGGAATTTTTATCACTGAGCACATAGACTTTTCAGAAACAAGATTAATAACACATTGAATATTAGTATCAAAAATGACCACAATTTCATTATGCGAATCATATTTAGAGCCAGCAAAAAATCCTGTGTGATGTTTATCTTATTTTAGCATTTTAACAATGCCATTCAGTCAACTTCTACAACTGCTTAAGATGAAAATGACTTTTAATTGGTTTCTCAGAAAAATGCATGCAAATTTCATACTTCATCCTGGAATGTTAATCAATATATGTTCTAAATATTCAAATTTATTATTTCCAGAACACAGGAATAAACATTATTGTCTTATTTCCTCCATGTTAGAGGATGTTAGGTAATAATTGAATGTTGAGGAATTGTTTGACTTTCTCTTTTTCCCCTTCTTGTATAACAGCTGTGCATTTTGCCTCAGAGAACCTTTGGGATTTGATTATAGCATGACAACAGCATACCTCCTAATGTGCTGTGTTGTTTTAATATACTAACTACAACAGAAATTTAATAGTATATCTTCATTTAAAAATGCACATCAAAATAATCTATTCAAATCATTATTTTATGTGTTCATCTAAAGCTGGAGGAAAATAGGGGGGGAGGGGAGCGAAATTTTAAAGATATGTTGTCCATCTAAGACTAACATTCAGTGAGTGAAATAATTGACAAAGATTTAGGTTGGGCACTGAGGAAAAAGATTTATAGATAAGGACAATACAGTATTTTGTGACTCCACAAAAGCTCAAGTCTGAAAGGGATTAATATTTTTTTCTTACATTTACATATTCATTGAATAAGTGTTTCAATACACTGAATAAGTATTTTAAATTATTTGAATTTAACACTAAGATGTTGATAAATGGCATTTTTCATTTTCATTATAAAACCCTTTTCTCTATTTCCTTCAATCTCTTGAAGAAATTATTAATATCGTTGTGGTTAAAAACATGTTAAAAACCTTAACATGATGAGAAGTATACCTTTAGCCCAATATTAATTTTAATAGAAACACTCTGTAATTTATAACCTTAAAAAACATCTAATAGCTATTACTTGGTTTTCATCTGATTTATTTAGAAGTGCTTTATTTGAATGTTTTCTTAGTCTACAATGAAATTAACATTATTCCTAGATGCCAAATGTCTTGGCAAAGAAAATATAGTATCCTATAGTATGCAGTTGCTTTCTCTAAGGATTCAATAACAAGGTCGTTTAAAAAGTGATTGTTTTACTGAAATTGCATTGAGGGAAAGGTCATATTGTCACTTTGAAATATTTAGGATGTAAAAATCAGATATTATTTTTCATTAAAGCACAGGTGGGAAATTATCTGAATCCTAACATACATATAGGCAAGAGATTAGATTTGGTACATTGTGCAACCGTGTCACACTGAATAAATACAATCATTAAAATATGCCAACCTTATTTCAACTATATATAAACTCTTACTCATAATAGGAATGTCTATTACATAGAAACACAGACTTACTAATGGAAATTCTCATTTTAAAAAACAAAATCTACTTGAAATATTTCTAGTTGCCCTGCCACAATCTTCTTTTGGTGAAAATTTCTTAGAAGAAACAACACTCTGAATGACTAAGGAAGTAATCCTACTCATCTTCTACAAAAGCAAGGTTTTACATAAGAGAACTTCTAAAAGAAACCTTATACAGTAACATTTTAAAGTTTAGAAATTAAGTGATTAAACAAAGCCTATGGATGTTTTAATGTTATTCATAAATAAGCTGCAAATATTCTGTATGCTGTATTATCCAGAGTAGGAAGAGGGAGGAGAAGCAAGGAGACCCCATTGGAGAAAATCCCAGAGAACTGAGAAACATGCATGAAGGTGGTTAGGCAGATAGGCTGATTAAGATTACATACAAGCTCCAGCAGCAGATATTGCAGAGATGATGGACATATTCCTTATTGTTCCCCAAAAATCTCAGTCCAGTCTCATTTTCCTCTGACAAAATGAAAAGAAAATTGTGAAGCTTACATTACAGCAAAAGGGTTTCCATTTCTAAAAAAAAATAGGTTTTTTTCTTGAGCCTTCCTTATATTGGAATAAAAATTAGAACTAGCTGCACTATTATTCATTTTCTTTATACTCCTTTTAAAATTTTCTACTCTTTCTTTTAAAATGTCTCATTATGAATTATTTCTTCAAGAAATTGAAAGTCTCTTGATTGTCAAAAAGCATTTAGTGTAATGTATGTGATATGTGTTTGTATGTTAAAAGATAGAGCTTGGTAGCAAAGATGGACACTGTTAGTACCTCTTGCCCTGGCTCTACTTTTCCTTATCAATTTCAAGATTGTGAGCCTCAGAAAGACCTACTGCTAAAACAACATCAGCCTGTTTTCCTGCCTTCCCAACTGCAGGTCAAATCCTGCTACTCAAAATCACCCTGGCTGGAACTTTGCAACACAGAGTTTCATCCTCTTTTGTGAGCTGCTCACAGAGGTGCATTTTATTGTTGTTCTGGGACCACAGCCTGTGTATGGAGAATACAGAGCTCATACACAATTAGTCTTCAGGAATTTCTTCCCAAACAACTTTTTAGTGCTCAAGGAATTAAATAATTCATCGACTGCTGGAGATTCACTCATACTTACTAATATACCAATCCATGTATCAATAAAGCAAACAAAAACAATTTCAATAATGGCGTACTGTGGCTTTCTATATTACCAGCAGTTTGTGCAACATGAGAAATTAAGTGTATCAGTGATTTCAGTTTTTGTGGTATGTTTTCAGTTAAGCAAAAAGTCTGGTCGGCACCTGAAGATAAATATCAAAACATGCTAAGACTAAAAACAATCTTGCTGAAAGCTATGTGCTGGACCTTAATGACCTTTTGTTCTAGGTCTGTTTCTGGTATTGAAAACTCCTTTATATGAAGTCTGAACATATTTTGCTTGGTGACTTTGAGACACACAAAAAAATCCAAGAGAATACAAATTCTTTAGAGAAAGCATCTTCAGCTTACAGATAAGAAATAAGCATGCAATCAATTATCTGCATTGTCAGGATTTTTACTTGTGCCTTTGCTAAAGTATTATCCATGTTTATGCATGTTTCGATTTTTAAGCCTTTTCTCACTTCTTCACTACAGGTCTGTTACAACTATTTTCATAGTTAATGTTATTCTTCATAGTTCCCCTATTATTTATAAATAATTTTCTGTCTTCTTAGCATATTTCAGTAAAGATAGAAAACTGAGGTATAAGCCTGTATTTTAGGGCATTACACATCATGCAGGTATGTGGTTAATTCCAGCTATTGAGAAACTTTTCAGGAACACTATAATGAGGCAGAAATTAAATTATTCTAAAATGAAAATCAGCCACAGGCTAAATAAGGTTTAAGTGTCATGAAGTGTATTTTGCAGAGGATTTCATTATTAAAGAGAGGAGCTACATCTATACAAGTAAGTTATAAAGGTCTAGGGGCCAGGCCCCGGCCCTACAACTCAACTGGCCATTTTGTTATATTGCAGATTAAATACCATGTCCCGGTTTTGGCCTGGGCCAAGGAGTATCTTCCAAAAAAAATTGAGGCATCATCTGGGGCTTAGCATGAACCAGTGGCTTTTCCCCAATAGACCAGCCTCTTCCAGGGAACAAGGGAGTTTAGTAGGATAGCCATGAGAGGCTTATGCCAGTTGGCTTCAGGATAAAAGGATGAACCCTGGCACTCCCCATTTTACAGGCATAAATGTAGTCACAGGGTTACAGCTGCCCCTGGACTGCATTTGCTTCTCTTCTGGTGGCACAAACCTCACTTAGACTTGGTAGGAGAAAATTGGTTGACTTTAAAATAATCAAATGTAATTGAAACTTGTGTATATATCTTGCTGTTTTGCATCTACTACTTACTATCTGTCTCTTGCTAATTTAACTTCTTTATATTTATTTATCCAAAGTAATGTGTTATCACTTCTACACCATCTGCTATTTTAAATTTCTTATCTATTTTCCCATTATTTTTGTTTCTTCTTTTCCTTTCTTAATTTCTCATTATACTTTATAATATTATTGGAAGATATATAGTGGGTCATTGAAACATATCAAAAACACTAACTCTAATAAGGCAGGCTAACATACTGGTAAATTGAAACTTTTGCAGTGCCAAAACCATAATGTGCTTTACACAGCTGGTATTCCATATAAATTCTGTGAAATCAGCCAGTTTTGGAGAATGAATGGTCAGTTGATTTTTTTTTTTTTAATCAAGTTCTCAAGAACATTTTCCACTCCTCCCACACACGCATTTTCCTTACTTTTATAAGTATCTGCATACATCATCTTCATCAAGTACCCATCATTCAGAATTCCTGGAATCATATCATTAACAGTTTTATAGCACTAGAATTTGGATTAAAATATACACCACTTATATTCAGTACAGCAATTCAATTTCTATACCAAGTTTTTAATATATATGTGTAATCTATGGTTTCTAGGGTAAAAAATTAGATTTGTCAATTGGATATATTTAGTTCAAGAAATAATAGAAGTCGGAGCATAATGCTTTTAAGTTCTGCTTTTACACTTTGATTTTTAATACATAGAAAATATAGAATTACAAGTTTGCCTAGGAAAGTAATTAATATGTTGCTGGATATTTTTGAAGGAATATTTCAGAAGGCATATAATTACTAATGCTCTATGTGACTTTTCCATCCTACATTCTAGTTTCTTGAGCACTTTGATTTTGCAAGGTCTGGGGTCTAGAATAGAGATCCAGATTTCTTTCCCAGTCACAATGACTGTTATTCTGCTATCCTTGTAGGAGATACTCCAAATTTACATGATTGAAACTAAGAAGATAAGCTAGACTTACAAGTTATAATTTCTTATAACATCACAGTTTCCTTAATTCATTTAAGTATTTTGAGATTAATGTATTTCTTCCATCGGGATGAAATTCTTTCTCTGATATTACTAAAAGCCAAGGCAGTAAGTACACTACCATGTCAGTGCTCACTTTGTGGTTGAATAATTCAATACTGGGCACAGTCTAGATAGTCAATTTCCATTATCTGCTTGCACAGCTCCCTGCTCCATATGCTTCTGCCACTGAAGAAGTAGCAAATGGAGGTGACATCTATGGCAGCTATTGCTACTCTTAACCATTAATGCTATAACCATAATTTCTGTAGATTTCTTGCTTGATTTATTTAGAAAAGAGTCACCTGGAATCGTAGTCTTTTAATTGCTCTTTCCCTGTCTTGCCAATTCACTTTCATATGGACTTGTTTCTGCATATATCTGCCAGTATTTCCAGTACTACACAGCTTTGTGATTTTACAGCACGACAACATTGTACATTACAACTGTTTTTACCCACTAGAAGCAAACTTATATGACATTTTTATGCTGATGTCATTCAACTGTGTGTATTTGATGGACTAGTTCAAAGCTGGTAAAACTTGTAAAGCACAGTGAACATTGCAAAGTTTCAGCTTGAGCAGAGCATCCTGTTTACAAGGTATGGAAGGGATCATGAAAACGGCTGTAGAGAGAATAAGTCAGGAGATAGGAAGGACAATATAAAATGGAATAATGGAGTATGAACAAAATTTGGTAGTCTGTAGTCCCACAACAAAATTCAATGCCATAAATATTTTAATTTCAGATTTATGTTTTAATATAAACTTGAATTATCCCTTTTAAGATTTCTAATTAATGTTCTCCAGGTTCATTTGTACCACTAATTTCAGTAAGAAGTTGTATGACAAAGGACTGCAGCACTGAGCCTCTGACCTTATCAGAATTATAATTAAATCAGCCCTTATTAGTCATAACATTCATTATATTTACAGTAAATCTATAGTAAGAATTTGGCTCTTGTCCTGTAACGTAAACAATTAGTAAAATCAGTGTATTTTTTTTTTTTCTTTCTTTTTTCGAACTGGTCTGATATATATATACCATACAGGAAACAAAGATCAGACTGCACCATGAACTGTGCACAAGACCTTGTGTTCAAGGAATTAGTGATCTTGGTCAGGCCACATATGCACTACTGAATCTTGTACATAAGGCTTGAGAAGTCTCTGTTATTTGCATAATATGCAATTATATTATGTTTGGAAAGGTAAACTGTATGTGGATGAAGGGTCAGGATGCAACGATTCTGACTGGGAGGCAACTAACATTGTGCTGTGTTGCACTGTGTCCAGCATGGCCATCAGGCTGCCTTGTGCTGCACAAATCCTTGGCCACAAGATGAGCCTAGCCATCTCACTGTAACAGAGGGGCCCCAAAGCAGCTCCCTCTTGGTACCCGCATTAATGCCACCTGTGTGGCCTTGCCTTAGTAACAGTGCAGCAAGAAGTTCCCATGTGAACATCAGTTTTGTTTGACGGTAGAAATTAATTAATTGAGTTGTTTTCTTGTACAAGAAAATCATGTAATAGTTCAAATAACCAAAAAGAAGGAACTTTCCTCCATGGGCAGGTTTGCCATGTGAAGGTCCATCGCTGGTCTGTCTGATTTTGCATGAAGGCAGGGTTCCTGGCATCTGAAAGGATGTAAGGTTTACTTGTTACCTATATTACTCTTTTTATTCTACCTTATTACAGCAACTGTTTCATTAAGCCATTTGTTGGGCTTGTTTTTAATCAGATCCAGAAAGAACCCTACACCATCTCTCTCTTTCCTCTTCTCACCCCCATCCCAGTGCAGAACAACCTTAAAATAAATAAAATCATGTGTGAAAAAGAGTTTGATATGCTGGAATTGATCTAAACACACGAATAACAATGTATTTAAATCTAGTATTTATGAACTTCACTTTTTTTATTGTCTGTCAAATATTCATACTCAAATATTTTTGGTGAGGGGTTTTTCCTACATCTTTTACTACTGTCATTTTATATTTGCAATTTACAGGTATTAATAAAAATGTGTATATTAAGTGAAATAACAACTCATTACAACAGATGAGTAGGCAATGGGTAGAACTTGAAGTGACAAGTAGTGAAAGAATGAATATGATGCATAACGGAAATATATTTCTGAACTGGCCAAAAGAATTGGTGGAAATCAGCAGCTTCCTCTTCAGGGTCAATAAAAATATCTCCTGGTTCCTTCATGCAATTAAACTGTAGAAGCTATAACACCATAATACTTATACAACAAGATCAATTAATGGTAAGAGTCATGGGAAATAGGTTAACATCCGGAAGAAAAAGGTCTGTTTTATCTCAAACTTACTAAATATTTTGTCATTTTGACAGTCAGAAAAGCTGGAGATAACTCAGTAAAACTCAAATTTATATGATTCACAGTTTGGAAGCTCTGTCTCCACTGAGATAAATTACTAACATTCAAAAAAAAACCCTCAAGCCTCAATAATCGGATAAGAACTCAGCTGACAAGGTTTAAGTCTGAGCACCTTAAAATAGTGAAAATAAACTGGGATAGCAATAGTCTTTCCAATAACACAAAATATCAGACAAGAAAATGGAGATCAAGTAAAACCTGATCTCGTGATCCCTGAAAGATATTTTATGGCATTATGGAAGATCTGTCTAGAAACAGAAAGTTCTGGATATAACAAGAAAATGTCAAAAAAAAAAACCAAAACCAACAAAACCAGGAAAGAAAGAAAAAGTCTGTCCCACCTTCACTTAGTATATGGAACACATCACAGAAAAAGTATGTTGTCATTTTTATTCCTGTGAAATGCTGACAACAGTGTTTCCTGAAAAGGATCTACATGATTGCATTAGTAAGGTTTAGACCTGGAACTAAGTTCTTTCTGACCTTCGGTGTGTCTTATTTACCATGGCATTTACAACATGATATAGAAATATGCAAGGCCTTGAATACATGAGGGACAAAGTTGCTCCTGTGGCATTTCAGAGTTCTGAAATGGTGGCAGTGTGGAAAGCATTTGTTTTACTTGTCAATGTTTGTCTTTGTGTTATTGAATCATCCAACTTATTACCAAGACAAATAATTGAGGAGTACAGCATGTCAATGTATCAACTAAACAAAATAATTTTTCTGTGTTATTTTAATTGAACGTACTGAGTTATGGGTTTCTAAACAAGAATTCTCTTTATACAATGGGTAGAGAAGGGAAAAACAATTTTGCACTGTCTATAACATGCATTTATTGATAAAATTTTATCACTACAGGCTCAATATTGTACCTGTCAAAAACATTCATAGGAAAACCCAGAGAACTGGTTACAGGCTAGAAGCTTGCAAGTACTTTCTTTGCTGTATCTCAAGACAAACATTTCATCTTTGTAAAATTCAATTTATGGATCACTACACTTTGTCAATAAATTGCAATTCTTGAATAGTAGCTGTAAAGTCTCTAAATAGACAAAAGGTTTGTTGTCCCAGGTGGAGTATATTTACGCACACTGTTGAACCTGTCTGAGGAAAGAGTTCTTAAATCTTATCCTAGTCTTAATTTTAGTAAGTTCAAAACCATGAATATACTGGCTGCTTTGCATGACTCCTCAAAATAGAAGGCCATTAATACCAGACTAATCAGCAGCCTAAATGTGCTACCTACTTGGAGACACTGCATTGCCAATGTCATTACTGTGGCTTCTGAATAATTTCTGCACTAGCAGAAAATGGACAAAGACGAGATGTCTAAGGCTAGTCTATATACTGCAAATATGACCTAAAACACAGCTGAGCTAAAAATTATCCACTTTTTTTGTACCTAATTCCACGTTTCATGCCAGGCTCTAAGCAAGTCTAAGCAAAGGAGCCCTTGAAAATGCACAGGCCAAAGCCCAGCTCCTTCTGTGCTGGCTGCCAATACACATCAGTTAACTCTTCTGTAGTAGGTGAGTCCACCTGGGCTTCTTCCCAGAGGGACTCAATGTAGTATGAAAAAAGGAGTTAAGAGGTTTGCAGGCTCCCAGGCTTTTCATATGCCAGGGAACACTGTTGGAAGTGTATAGATGAGGAGGCACATCTTATGCCTTCACCCGGCAGCAGGGCCGTGCTCCATTACACTATCTACCTGTTACCTAAGCACACTCTTCAGGCCCTGATGATCACAACAGGGAAAGCTGGTCTCTCTTATGTAAGGGTCAGGATGTTGTAGGTAGTGCAGTGATTTGGCCCCAAGAAAAGTGGTCCTGGTAAAGAAGAAAACAGAGTGACTGGAAAACAATTTTACATTTTTTCCCCTGATATTCTGGAGATACCACAGAGGAAAACTTTTAACTATATTTAAGTACAGGGGAGGTTCCTGAAAAGACTTTAAGATTTCTTTCATTCACAGAGATCTCTGATAGGAACAGAACTTACATGGGTTGTGCAAATCCCTGTGGTTACCTGCAAATATAGCTTTTTTAAGACAATGGCAATTAAATAGATAACTACCATAACCAATCAAGAGACGGCATTTCTTTGGTTACACAATAATTACTAACTCAAGCATTTATTTATTTAGCACAGTGTTTGTTAATCAAAAGCTGATAATTAATTTGTGAGTTTTTTATAGTGCTAAAGGTAAAAATGAGTTTATACATATTCATAATTTCCATGAAATTTCAAAATCCTGAAAATGGAGAAGTGAGACATTATTTTATAAATCTTCAATTCGTACATCTCACACATTTTTCCTGTAGAAATATATCATTATTTATCAAAATATAAATGCATTATTTTTCAAAACACACATACATAAATACAAATTTGTGTCATATCTATCTTTTTCAGCTTTTTAGAGATCATGTTTTCTCCTGTTTTAAAGATACACATATTTTATGTAAACTAATAACCAAGTTGGAAATGACATAACATTTTGCACAGTGTCCAGCTATAAATTTGGTGGTTGGGCCATAAAAATCCAGTTTAAAGGGTGTCTTCCAGCTAATGAGGAATATGAGGTGCTATTTGAGTTTCAGAACTACTTAAAACATGTCATTCCTTGCGTGAAAATGTTCATTGGTAAGTTGTGTTATAGAGGTCTTCTGGCTACAGAGATAAGGCATGGGTCAATACAGAATTTATTTTAAGATGAAGTCACATTCTTAATCTTTGAATTTCACAAGTTCTACAGATTAATGTTTCTTTTAAGGTTTTGCTAGTCTGTTGAAGAATTTCTTTAGAAAAGAAAATCATGGAACTTTCTTTAGAGCCTATAGCAAATTTAATGTATTTAAGAATACATTTATAATCACTGAAAACCAGAACTCAAATTTCTAGTTTCTGCATGGCTGTTCTGTGAAGTTGGTTGTAGACTTACAAGATGGCAATTCCAAACAATTTCCAGGCAATATCTGTCCTAGGACCTGTCAATCTCAAAAATGAAAATGTAGCATTTTTGAAGCAAGAAGTGAGCTTTATTTTGAAGGTCATGTAAATTTAATGCTTACAATCATGAAATGTATATTACAGTCATTGAATATCTAGGAGTTTAATAAAAGGATGCTTTCCATACTGGACCCAAAGTCAGCAATTAGAGAAAGCTGCTACTGTGAAAATTTTCATGTGCAAAGGAAATATGCACATTTCCAGGGGCAAAGCAGTACAGAAACGTGATCCATATGCATAAAAGCTGCCTGGTATATGGTTTCCTTTTTTTTTTTTTTAAGGAGTTTGCTATGTACATATGAAATAGTCTTGCTATTACGTCTTCACCAGACTTTCTTTTCTTCTTGGCACTTGTCCAGCCTTAACAAACCTCTCTATTTATTTCTCCTACAAGAGCTGTGTGTTTTCTTTTGCCTTTTTCAACAAACGTGCATTGCCCAAATTAACACAGAAAGTAAACACTTTCACTTTTCAATGCCTTGAAATATCCCAGTCTTCTATCGCATCTGTATATTTTTAATGGTTAGGCTGGAAGATAGGTTGAGAAAATGGCATTTATAGGATCGCAGAAGAGAAAACTCAAAATAAAAGACATAACTCATAAGCTTAAGGTTACATACCTGTTTATGTACCTTCCCCAGTTACATTTATATGTCTAAAGAAAATCACAATGCAATAAAACTTATATTTGTATTTCATTGTATATAACACTTCTGACAATCTTAATCTTCTTCAGAGGCTTATTTACGTAAATTGAGATTGCACTGTACACCTGCATGTTTGATCAATGACCAGTTCAGTGACATGTTAACTCTAAGAAAAGAATTATACATATCTACCTGATATTTAACCAAAATTTAATCCAACCCAAATGTGTGACAGTGTATAGGCACTCCTCTCAGTACTTATGGAAAAGCCTCAACTGAAAAATATTTAACATGAGATTAAATAAAATGGAAGACCATTTACTGCCAATACATTTTTTTTCATCTGTGTAAAAGGTTATTGATTAGTTATTACACCTCAGTCAAATTAGAGATATCAAAGCAAGGACTTTTTTTCCTTAGATCCTGCCTTTTTGATTAAATGTTTCACAACTCTCCTTGCTTCTAGTTGAGTCACCTTGCAGTTGATTTCAATGCGACCACTTCAGGGAAGACTTCAATAGAAATACTAGGAGGAAGAACACTCCTATCCCCATTAGGGGTAGAAATGTCAGATGATTAGAGCATGATTATATTAAATATAGATTTAAAATATTCTGTGAGTAGTGTGGTCAGTGTTGTTTGTTTTTTTTCCTATTTTGTTTCTCAGTTCCTTAAAATGGCTTTTACAGATGAATTGAAAACACAGAACTCATCTCTCTCTTCCATGAAATGTTTTGCCCTGATGGTTTTTCTTCACTTGCTTCCATGGTTACATCAGATAGACAATCAAGATCGTAGGCTTTATTGAGCTGCAATACGCCAGCAGTTTGTCTAAACATGAAAGCTGCATCTTTAAAGAGATGGTTCTATCAATTGTAAAGTCTAGTTCTGCAAAGGCACAGAATAACGGCTAGGAAGAAAATGGATACATTCAAGGTTATGAAGGTCATCTACTTTCCCAAAGAGTTATAGAAAATTTGATGGGTACATTTCCTCTTTTTAGTCTTCCCTGTATACTCAGCCTAATCAATATTGTCCTCTTGTCTCTGTTTACCAGAGTGGTACTGTGAAGGAACAACAATGCAGAGTAGCTTTATAATATCCAGATATTAAAGCATAGATTTATTGCTATTCTACTTCTCAGTACTCAAGAACAGTCCTTATGAAGTCATAAATGTAATTTTCCCTGGAAAACCTTTACAGATCACTCAGATAATTGTGGAAAAAAATGCAGTGTAATCCAATTTTATACTAAAATGACAGAAATTGCTTTCCCTTAACTTTATTTTTATTAGCAAAATAATAAAATAGAAATATAGAAATGTAATACAAAATTTGAAAATTTGAGAAGTATACTAGCAAAATAAAACTATCTTTCCAAAGATCAAAAGTAGAATTTAAACCGAGGAACTAAAACATCATGGTACACCTCCAGAATTAGAGGAACATATCACTTCTCTTGGTATACAAGCAGACCTCTTGCAGATCATCTACTAGAAGGATTCAAAACTTAATTTTCCAATAGATCAGAAAAAGGCTGAGCAAAGTGTCCACCTGTAACACCCTTCAGAAACAGTGCGCAGCACTTTAATCAGTTGTCATGTCAATTGCAGTGCCTATGAAAAAGGGCTAAGGGCTGCTTTGTAAGTCTAACTCCTAGTTTGGGAAGAACAACATTTCTGGTGTCATTTCAGAATCTGGACCAGTGGTTGTGATAGGCTGAGTAGATGGGTGAGCCCTCACTACGGAAAGAGTACAGATAGTTGGATATAACCAAAAATCCCAGAATGACAGATAATTCAAGGATTATCCTGTTACTGCATGTATTGGTTATTGCTGTACACTAAATATAACAGCATTCAGAAAATCACAAATATACTAAACATTACTAGTAAGGCACGACTAATAAAATCAGTTCACTAACTTTTGACTAACTTTTCAAAATACAGCCTAAATGAATTATGTAAGCTCCATGAGCTATGTACTTCTCTTTAGAGTTCTAAGTTCAGCAATATCACTCAAACTTCTGTATGTTAAAATACGAGCTAAAAGTTGTGTTAAGGTCCCTTCTATCGGTTCAGTTAAAGTTTATGAGCTCAGATTTAGGGCAAGATTAAGGTAAGCATCAGCCAATACAGGTCCTTACACTTCTTTATATTTCCATGTAACCATTCTGTCCACTGTGTTAGAGATACCTTTTTTTACTAATTCAATTATATGCAACTTACAACACAGTTTAGCCTCTCTATAAATATGTTACCTGTAGCTTTCTGTGTATAGTGAATACAGCTGAGAATGACAACAGCTTTCTCTAACCCTGAGTTTGTACCATAATATGCAAACTGAGTTAGTTTGTATAAAATTAATCAGTATTACCCACTGTGTAGACCCACTGAAGTCAGAAGCAAATAGACATGCATGTATGTATGTGTCCTGGCTGTGGGCTATGTGACTGTTTTAAAAATATTTCTTTTGCAATTTTCTGAAAATTTTCAGAAATGATGAAAATGCTTGTATTTATGAAGCACTGCTCCAAGGCAGCTAGATATATTATTATCAGCCCAAATTTTATTCCCCATACTCATTATCATTTGAAATAAATATACTCATTAAGTTTTCATAAATTCCATCTTCTGCCTGTTGTTTTCCTGATCCTGGCTTTTTTATCCTACCAGCTTTTAAGGCTGCATTTTATTCCTTCTTCAGAAGATGGAGATTTTCAAGTATTTTCATAGCATATTCCCTGATCAGAGACTAGCTCCAGCTGAAATGTATGTCTTTATTTATCCAGTCAGGTTCTTATTATATCTGTCTGAAAATTGACAGAGCCACTCAACACAGGCTGTAGCTGCCACGATATCAAATGTGAAGAATAAATAAGAGATGCATATTTAGTTTCTTTTGCCAATGAACAAGAATACAGAGGTGATCCAAGACATTCACAGCAATCATTATAGCTTTAGATAACAACTAGGTAACAAGCTGTGGAACAATGAACAATTAAAGTGTGTGCATCAGCTCTGTGTACAAAGATACATTGATAATCACAAGAAAAATGTAGACTCTGTATCAAATCTACCACTCAGTAAAAATCTCAAATATGTGCATGGTACAGTGTTGGGCTCCAGAAAAATGTTTTTCTAATTTTCAACTAATTTAGGCACCCCTTAGTACATGTAACACACTTTACTATCACCTTTATATTTAACATGGACTATTCACGAAGGGCTGGTTAGTATTTCATGGGCACAGCAAGGATAAGAACAAACTGCTTCACAGAACAGATAGAACTATGTAGTCATCTATACAAAGAGAAACATGACTATGGGTGTTCTTTTGGACATAATATAGTCATGAAAAGTCAGTTCATCTGACTACATCGTGGTTTAACAGAAAATGCATAAAAAGATCGGATTTTTCTTGGAATCTTTGACCTTTCTCTTATTTCAACAGTTAATTGAACCAGTACAAACAAGTGTTGAATTTGTGGAAATATATTACTTTTTTGGCTTCAGGAGAAACAGAAAAAAAAGCTGCTGCAAAATTCTCTAGGGGTTTTCCTTTATATTGTTATATTATTTTGGTTTGAGCTCTGATAACACATCTGATACACCCCTGATAATAACACTAGGTAGGTTTTTGAACAGGGTGATATTTCCACAGCTTGCGATAAATTTATTCAATTTAGGGAGTGGGGTGGTGGTAGTGGTGGTAGTGTTGGAATTACTTGGTATTACTCTGGCCTATTCTGCCAAAAGAAACAGAGGTCACAGGGAGATGGAGACTAAACCAGTTCAAAGCCACTTCTGTGTTGCCCCATTAATGGTCCTCACTTACATGCTCTATGTTAGGAAAGAGATAGAAATTGCAACTAAACCAGTAAAATAATAGCTACTAAACATTAGTTTTCATAGTCTCTGTGAGCAGTGCAGTAAGACTGTGAAAATACTGTTTATGTCTAATTGCCTGACTCCCTGAGGTTACGTCATTTCTGCACAGAGTTTCATCTGGATTTTCAAAGACCCAGTTTGAAACAAGTTTTGCCTTTTCTTCCTGGCTTAGGAAATAGTTTGGTCTGAATTTTGACTGATAAGCGGAAGATTCCGCATTGAATGGATATCCTAAAACATTTAAAGAAAATCTGAGAAATCTCAAGTCAACAGAAAATCACAACTCTTAAAAATCATAAGACATATTTCAGGGTAATTTTTGGAAACTTATACAACGTTTCTATGGAACAGTAGCATAAACTATCTTGTACAAACATTAAAGCTATAGAAATTTTTCTCCAGAAAGTCTAAATATGAACATAGGGGAAAGAGAAATCTCTTTGAAGCTGCAATAAGTCTGTCAAGTGTCAGACCTGGCCAGTATTAGAATAAGACTCCTTGAAAGAACATGTAGATGTTTCATGGAAGTGCTGTTTATAATTCAATAGGTGACTTTCTTTTTCTGACAAAGGACTAAATCAAACTACTTGTTCTCTAGGGTTCTTCGCCATACCTGGAATGCAATTAAACAGTAAGGCTGACATTCATCTCACCTGCTTTAACATCTATGGTACAGATGTATCAGGCTCAGTAAATCACTAGAGGCTCCCTTAATAGGGAAAAATAAATACTTTCAGCATGAAGTTCATCTAGTGTATTATAGATACATTAGAACCAGCTTAATCAATAGTGTATTGATTTTAAGTTCTAAAGAAAATTTTGAAATTATCAGGAATGCTGATTTTCAGAGTCCTGGCCAACTTCTCAAATACAGCTTTATATGGTAGAGATATTCTTTGTTTCTTTATCACGTTCAGTGATGCCACTTAATAGCCGTTACCAGTTTTCATGGAAACTCCTACTCAAAGTCATAAAAATAAACTTTTCCTTTTGTATCTTAGTTGATCAGATATTTTTAAATGAAAACTCAGTTGTAATTATTGCAGAATATTCATCTCTTTCCTTATCAGTTTGTTCTGCTTTGATTTCTTCAGCTTGTGGGGAGGACAGATAGGCACTCATATCAAGTGCTTAAGGTAACCTCTGACCTCTTATTGGAGAGAGGCTTAATGAGACCTGAAGCCAGAACCTTCTAAGCTGAGGAATACCAAACTTTATCTGTGTTACAGTTTTTTGATGGAGGAGTTGAATTTTTACCCTCTCTTCTCTTGGAATTCCTATGTTTGCTTCAACTACATCTATTGTTAATTGGGGGTTTTGTTTTTCCTTTGGGTTTGTTTTTTATTTTCTTTCAGACGATAACTGGGAATCTTGGATGTGCTTTTTGGTGTTTTCTTGAGAAATTCAGAAAAAAATTACTTTTTTACATCTTAATCCAAAAAATTCAGGAGAACCATTTGTAACCGTAGAAATTGTCATAAGAAAACTTACTAAACTTAATTTCTCTATTGTTGTAGAACCTGAGACATTGACCATTGTCCAGACTATAGCACATCTTCAGCTATCTTTATATGTATAACTGGATAAAACTTATGGGCTTGCTATATTTTTCATTAACACTGACATAATTTGTCACTTCCTTTCTTTTGCAGAGCTATTTCTGATTTCCATCAAAACTTGTTTTTGCAAAAGAGGAAGGGAAACAATAGATAAGAAAAAGTCTAAAGTATTCAGTTCATGTAGCCATCTAAATACTCCCTGTGTTCAGTTATCCTGTAAGAGGTTGAACAGGGGGTCACAGTTCTGCATTCAAGTGTTTTCGCAAAATGCTTAAACATTTTAATCTTTTCAAGCAGAAATAAATAACCTTTTTTTTCTTTCTGAACAATGCTGATTCAGAGCTACAGAAAGAAGGGTTTTCTCATAACCAAAAGGGAAAGCCAGAAGCTGGAAAAGCTGCTCATCGGCAAAGCTTTAAACTTCAGATGGGAAGTATTTCCTCTAAGCTAATTAAAGTTGTGCTGGACACTATCATCTAGTTAAATCAGTGATGCTATAAAGAATGTAAGCGGGATCAAAAGCATTAAAGTTCACACTTCAGTTTTGAGGATATAAGAAAGGTCACATACTGGTTATGGATTACTGTCAGGCAGCTATAACCGTATAGACAAATGGCACTGCCAAAGCCTAAATCTTCAGGCCTTATGTTCCTCTTCAGAAGAAGTGTGATCAACTTAACATAAGACAGATATAGAAGATTCCCTACTTCTGCATAACAAATAACTCCTTTATCTTCCTGGCTAGATACTGTGTAAAGAGATTAAATTAACTGCAACTAAACCAGTCTTCACAAATTTGTGGAAGACACACAGAAGAGTCAATCAAGCCTTATTCCCATCACTTCACTGAAAGTCTAAAGAAGTCTTGCATGTAAATGCTGCATTACAGGGAGCTCTGAACAAACTTGAGAGCAGTTGCTGTCTGTGCTGGTGGAGCTGTACGCACAACTTTCCCTGGCAGGCTGAATGAATTTTCTGATGAAGTTGATGTTACTCCCTTGTCTTTCCATAGAATCACAGAATCACAGAATCTTCATGGTTGGAAAGGACCTTTGAGATCATCGAGTCTAACCATACACACAAACACAAAAAACAAAACAAAACCAAACCACAAAACAAAATGCCCAACTCGACAATCTCAGGCACTAGAGCATGCCCAGAAGTGCCACATTCACATGTTTCTTAAATACCTCCAGGGATGTCGACTCCACCACCTCCCTGGGCAGGCTGTTCCAGTGCCTGACCACCCTCTCAGTAAATTAATTCTTTCTAATATCTAATCTAAACCTCCTCTGCCACAACTTTAAACCATTTCCTCTGGTTCTGTCATTATTCACTTGGGAGAAGCGGCCAACACCCACCTCTCTAACAACCTCCTTTCAGATAGTTGTAGAGGGCAATGAGGTCTCCCCTCAGTCTCCTCCAAACTAAACATGCCCAGTTCCCTCAGCCTCTCCTTGTATGACTTGCTCTCTAGACCCCTCATCAGCTTGGTGGCTCTCCTCTGGACACGCTCCAGCACTTCAATGTCCTTCCTGTAGTGACGGGCCCAAAACTGAACACAGCACTCAAACTGAGGCCTCACCAGTGCTGAGTACGTATGGCAGACAAAATGGTAAATAGCGCTATCCAGAACAGTAGTTAACCAGACCCTGACTCTGTGAGAGGTCTGTGACTCACCTGGTCGGATAGTCCCCACTGTGTCTTACAGTGATTCCTTGCACAGAAGAAGGAAGCATGCAGTGCATCCCCGCTCTGGTCAGTGTAAACTGTGGATGTGCATATATGTGTACTGGTAGGACTGTAAATTGGCATCTGCAAGGTACTCAGATTTCTCCTGTGCTCTCTGTCCCATCCATTCTCCCATCTTTTTCTTTGAACAGTTTTGCATAAACTTTCTTGCCATCAGCAGATCAAAAACTAACACCAGCAGTTGGAGAAAGGACAATAAATGGTTGGGTCCAAATGAGCCATTTATTTGTAAAAGTTCTTTAAGTGTGACTTTCCCGAAGAAGAAGTTGATTAAGCACTCTGCAATTAGTTAGGAAATGGCAAAGTCACTGGCAGGATTATTTATACAGGTAACAATATACATCTGTTCATAAGATTTGTTCCTGTATATGGGCTAGGTGATGTTCAGACCTCAGAAAATTAAAACACTGTGTCCAGAGATTCACCTGCCAGTAAATAACTTCATATTAGCCAATGCACATAGTACCTTACTCAAAAGAATTTGTGCTTATAATTAGCTAAACATGCTAGGCAGAAGGAAAATATCACCCAGATAACAGGTTGCTGTATTCCCACCTCTCTAGGGAACTCCTCAGGTAAATCTTGGTCTGGGAATATCAGTATTAATCCAAATACTTCTAACTTCGCTAAAACTGACCAAGAAAAAAGGGAAAAGCACTGGAACCATTATAAGATTTCAGTTTTCTGTATACACTGAAATTATGGTAATTAGGATATTTTCTTAATGTTAATCCTTCAAAATCAGTCTTTGAAGAAACATGTTTTCGCTATCTAAGATTGTACAGTTCAATGTAAAGTGAGAGAACCCTAGTAGTAGTAAATATTGGCTGCCAAGGTCTGAACCATTCTCAAGGACGGTACCACTGGGTAATAAGTATAAAGAACTGTATGCTCCAGGTCCTGCAGGAAAAAGTCTCATGTTCCTACTACCCCTCTTACACGGATATAAGAGTGAGTATTCTGTCGCAAGTGCAGTAGGCCACAACAAATCATTCTATGGTCAAGAAGTAGCTTAAAAAATGTCAACAGGTGTATATAGTTGAATTTCCTGCTTTTATTTCCATTTTTTAGCTGTTTATTGGAACAATTCTGAATCATTCGTTATATTACATATTACTTTTTGTTTTGGAAATAGGCTTTGATATAAGGGGATATTTCATTAATCCTGGTTCTGAAGATGTTTGAAGGACATCCTCCTTACATAACTATTTTCTTAATAAGAAACATATGATATATTTCATATTTGCATATAGTTCTGCTGGTACACAAATCTATTATTCCAGAGCTGAAAAACAACTGCTGCTAATTCTGGGGCTGAAAAAAACTGTTGCTACTTTCTTTAATGTGTCCTATAAAAATCAGGCAATTCTTGCCAAGAAATATTCTAACTTCAATCACTTACTTTTATCAGTTTCAGATCACACCATAATCCAGTTTAGCAATTTGTTGTTTTTCTAGATATCACATTTGAGTTCCATTGCCAATAGTTAAACACCCAGCTGTGATAACCATCCTTACCCCATTTTTATGTCCTTTGCCCTTGGTTGATTTGATTGACCTTGGTGTATCTGAGGAAGATGATGACAGTGCAGAGAGAGGCCGTAAGAATATCTAAGCTAAAAAATTTATATGGAGCGTTCAATTTTTATAGACAAAGCAGCTGGGTGCTTCTAACAGTGGTCTGCAACAAAAATCAAGATGCCAAAAGGCCAATATCTCCTCTGCCTGATAGCCCCTATAGCCTTGTTCCTGCCTCTGTTCTTTAAACCATACAAACTGTGCTTATGTTTTAGATTGGGTGTATTTCTCAGATCTATGCAAAAAATCCTACTCCCTCTGCCTTACCAACCCCGTGCCCCATTATGTTGATTTTTTACAGGAAATATTGCTTTGCTGCTGTTGAATTGCTAACTGTCACACTTGTCATGAACGAGATGGATAGTGAGTATGACTGTACTAAAAATTGCTATGTTTTCATATAGTTAAAGAGATAAAGAAACCATATTGCCCAATGGGTCATTGAGGGCATGAACAGATACTTTTTTTATTTTACATCTCTCTGGGTGCATTTTGTACTGCGATACTTTTATGGATGAATATATGAAAGCTCCAGTCTCCATAAAGTGTCCAGTCTAGTTGTATTAAGCTTCTTTCCACTGCAGCAATCCAGTTGCAGCCCATTCATTTTCATCGCTGGTGCTGCTGTGGCACCAGGATGACTAAGGATTTCCTTTTTCTGTAGCTAGCTTTCAGCATGCATAAATGTACTTAGAGACAGAATAAAACCCTCTGTCACAAAACACAGAGGGAGTTTTTTCTGTACTGAAATAATAACAGAGAACAAATAAACAAATATATAGAATGAGCACCAAATGCATGCTGGATGATTATTATACAAGAAATGTGTCAGGTGCTGAGAAATCAAGCCAAACACACTGATCTCCTGAAACACTTTTTCTGTAGAAATATTCTGAAAAATACTGTAGAATATTTACTTTTTAATATATTTTTGGTGAAAAAATTCTATCGCCCAGTCTTTGCAATAGACCTACACAAACAAATTACCAGCTAGCCTTTTAAACCGAACAGAAGGAAACCACCTTCACTGTGGTAGTAGATTAAGGTTATTTGCCCATCTCTCTCCTCCATATTTTTATTTTTGAACAGATAATAGGTACCAATAAGCCAGGAAAACAGATACAAAGAAAAAAAAAAAAAAAGAGTTGTTCAGTTTAGATCTTTACATTCTCATCATCCTATTTCACACCCATTTCCCATAGAATGTACCAAACACATCACACAGTGAATCACACCAGAATCTTCTGCAAACTGTCGTGGATTCTATAGTACTGGAAACTGATTGTAAAAGAGGAGTAATAGCCTCCAGAGTGCTAAAGTTGGGCTAGTGATCTCATTAAGAGAGCTCAGGGATCGCTTATCTTATTGCTATCTAAGGCAATTTTTTATGTTAGAAAAACACAGAAGACAGGTTATTTAGAAGTAAAAGAGCTCAGTGCAATCTGCACATCAGAAATTCGATAACTATACTGGATTTCTTAAAAAATCTGATATGCTTAGGAATCACTAAAGTCTGCGTAGCACCAGTGAAAGTCACCATGCTTTTCAGAAGGTAGTGCGTATATCAAATTACTAAAACACCAACTAAAAGCTATTTTTGGCCTATAGAGACATCAAGTG
Source organism: Arenaria interpres (assembly GCA_013399435.1). Classification (NCBI taxonomy): domain Eukaryota; kingdom Metazoa; phylum Chordata; class Aves; order Charadriiformes; family Scolopacidae; genus Arenaria; species Arenaria interpres. Next base: position 22,653 of record VXAK01027849.1, on the reverse strand, counting down.
TCATCTACAAATGAATACAAAATGACCTACCAACACTGTTGTTAAATACAGTTATATAACAACATCGTCTTGCATCCTCAATTATTTGTTTCAGATCCTATTGCAACTTCCTTTTTTCTTGACAGGTAAGAAAAAAATTACAGGCTGGAGAAGAAATAAATATAAACTGAATAGCATTCATCAAAGAGAAATTTGACAAATGTTGGTTTTTCATTAGCTTTAGAAACATTTATGAGGCATGCAGATTGGTTGTGAACATACTTAGAATTCATAAGCATTTTCTGAATGCTCTGGATGTGTTTCACAGAGATGACAGATTGTTTACATTTGCTGTTCAGTTCAACTGATCTTATGGTATTTCTGTTCCTTTACCGCCTGACAAATTTATTAGCAGGAGAAGACTGAGTGAAAAAATAGCAAATAATACACTAATGAAATATCTGGATTCACAAAGTATCTACTGAAATCATAATGAGCCTTAGCTATTCAGTTACCCAATATTCACAAATCAAATACTTAGCCCTTTGAATAATAATAATAAAAAAAGAACAGAATTCAAACAGTATCTTCTCATCACGGTATCACTCTCATTAAAGCAGAACCTATGACTCAGCAAAATACAGAGTTGAAGGCCCTATACAGAAAATCTACATGTATATTCGCATTGCGAATGCAATTGCATATGTCGTAACCCATTTTTGCATTAACCATGCTAGCTTCTTTAATGTTCTGCTTCTTCAAAGAGGTACACTTTGGATAAATATTTTTCTTGACAACATTCTCTATTGCATAAAACAAATAGGTGCAAACACTAAATTACCTTGGAGGTTTTTTTTCTCAGAACTGAATAAAAAGACTGCACTGAGCAAGAATAACAACATTCCTGCAGCAAAGTAGGTATTTTAGGCCCTTCAATACTAGGCATGCTATTTACCTTCAATTCTCTTCTGTAGCACGTCGTCAATGGTTGAAAATAAAGGCAAGCATAGTTACTGAACCTCTACATGAATCCTGAAACGCTGGTAGTGCTGCAAATGAATTAGAAATTCTCTCAAAAGAAATAATAATAGAAGCAAGTCACATATAAAAGTTTTCACACAATTAAGAAAGATACGGAAAGTACAAAATAGCAGAGGTTCTGCACGAGAGTGATTTAATCAATGTCAGTGTAACCAAGCATGTACATTGCCAGCTGGCATAAGTACCAGGAAATATTTTCTGTGTGGCAATTTTCTTTTTCTTTGTTTCTTCTTAGTTTGGAAACACAGGCTGTGGTGTTTGCTTTTAATAAATCTGAATGGCAGTTAAAAATGGGGGTAGACATGTTGACACTTTGTCCTTAAAGCTTTCTGTAATGAAGTCTAGGTTAAGTATATATCAGACTCTGTACTGATTTCTTAATTGCCAAACCTTCTCCTGCAGCTCAATTTGCATGAGAGCGTGGAGAAAGATATCTTTTTCCTTGAAGAATTCTTCTGGCAATACAGATACACCAAATATCTTGTAGGAAATTTTAGTACTCAATGAAATTGCATGAGGCTACAAAGGAACAGCCAGAGTTCTCTTCCCCAAAGTTGCTTCGGCAGAATTATCAACCCCTTCAAGGAACAATTTTTATTACAGTACTTTGTTACCTACTAGTACTAATCACTTTTTTCTATATTTGCCATGTCTATATATACACTATAATTGCAAACCACAGCTTTTGGTGTTGTCATAATTGTTACCCTGTCTGCTCCAAGAACGTGGGCAGGCTTGCTGCACTTCTCTCCCACTTTCAGAGTGTCCTGTGTCTACATAGTCAGTAACTCCTTCCCTCACTGCTTTAGTGCTCTATTCCTGCAGGAAGTTGCTGAACTGCAAGTATGTTGACCAAGATTCCACTGATTGCTCCCTGACCCATTCCAGTAAAACGGGCTTAAGTAATATACAAAAGAAGACCACCTTAAATTGGAGCCACTATGGACCCTTTCTGTCCATTGCCCTGTGGCCACACAGGTGTTCTCTGTCCTTTGTGTGGTGCTCAACCTTGTGTAATACCATTTTCCTGCATTTTTAAGTTTTGTCAAACCTAACTGGTTCTAATGAACACAAAGTAGCAGCAGTGCTGACACCAGGGTGGAGAGAATGGCATGCTGGGATCCAAAGTAGGGGCATAAGCAAAACTGATTTAGGATGACTCAGACTACCATGGCCTAGCACTGACCCATCTGATTTTGACTGATATGAAGAAGGGACTCACCACAGGAGAAACTCCTCCAGCAGATCTGTAGCAATCAGCTGAACCTGGCTTGAGGGTAATAAACTACTAAAGAAGCTCTAGCCAGAAAAGGGTACCTATATATTATTTAAACTTACCTAAAGCAGGAGAGTAAAAAACAGCTGTAAGAGTTAAGAGCACATCTGTTGAAAGACTTCAGCTTCAGTATTTATTTCCTGGCTCATTCTCTTTCATTTCTTCTCTGCTTTGGATGAAATACACCACAACTTCTGATACGCTGTAGAAAACAGAAGTTGGGAAGTTCTGTCATTTTCTAAACATCCATGGATACCACAAACTTGTATTTTTTTAGTGTGTGCCCTGAATTTGATGAAGCCTGTCTGAATATATGACTTGGTAACTTGCTATACTCTGAGAATCAAAAGTGTGAGGTTCGCTTTGTGTGCCTACAGTGCAGTTGTTATGTGGATGTATAAAATGCTATAAAACTACTAAGCCATAAAGCCTCTGCAGAAAATTATTTTAGAGAAACAAAACACTTTTTTTTTTTACTTTGCATCTTTAGGGCCAAATCTGTTTTTCATCCTGCTCTTCTAAACAAATGGACTTCATAAGGGTCGGGAATATGGTCAGAAATGTCAAACTCAACATGGACAACTACTCACAAAGGCAATTGTCTGTGAAACAGAAAGAATTATTGATGCTCCTGAAATGAGAAAAGCCATCCAACCCAAATTTCTACCAAGAGTCAGATCGTTTTGCCAGATCTAAATCCTGAAAGTTTTTTTTTTTTTTTAAAAAAAAGGGAATGCCAAAAAAAGCCCAAACAAAAACCAACAAAACCCCTTCACAACTTTGCCATACAACCACTGTAAACGATTGCATCTGTTATCCAAAAGTTCCAATACCAATCCTCCAATCATAGGGATGTAGCTTGAATATTAGGAAGTCTAACTGCTGTAAAGAACAGTAAAAAGTCCTGAACTTTGTCAAGACAGTAGTGGCCAGATTAGTATGAAGCTTTAGTTTGTTTACAATAGGGTTTAATGCTTGTATAATCAGACTCTCTGGTGCTAACTCCCCTCAGCAAGCAGCACTTCATGTCCGCATCCAAGGTAATAAATGCTTCATTTGAAGAGGATTATCTCCTCCCTCTCCTCTTCTGCTTTGCCTCAACAAAACGGGAGGTGGAGAAAAGGAGGGGGAGATAATCCGTTTAGCATGCAACACTTCACACCTGCCAGGTAAGTAATAAATGCTGCATTCCAGGGGGATTAGCACAGTAGTTCTTGTTTGGAGTGGAATAAAATATTTTCAGACAGTGGACCAAGCCCTTGGGACTGAAGTCCGGCTAGGGTTTTGCCATTTAATTATTTCTTATATACCTGATGCATTTGTATGTTTTCTGAGTAAGTCAATAAAAATGTAGAATGGAAATAACAAAAGCCAATTTTCTGGGTTTGTTTGTGTATGTGTCATGAGAAATACTAAGCATGTTGATAGGAACCAATGATAATGAAATAGCATTTTATGATTTACAGATAAATATTCCACAAGGGGAAAGTGAGAGGCAGGGGAATATTCATGAAGCCCACTTCCTATACAATGAATGCTCCCTGAACTCAAGATATTTTGAAGGAAGTTCATGCTAGTAAGTATGATAGTATCTTCACGATGCAACTCAGCAATTTGTGCCATGCTCTGTCTGCAACTGACAAGTATGGTCATGCTTGCCTTTTTCTGATCTTCCCATTGTATTTTATTGCATAGAATATAATATCATGTTTATTATATTTTACATAGTATAAAAGCTGATATATATTTCTGTATTATATTTTAGTTTTTCTGTCCCAAATTGCTTTTTTGGGACTTGCAGAAGTGGGTCTAATCAACAAAGGGCAAGGGCAGGAGTGGGGGAGAGATCCTGGAAGCTCCAAACAATAGGAGAAACATGGTCTCTTATTCTCTACTCTTGTTTTTTCATATTTTCTGTTACCTTGTTCTATATAACTTGCAGATAGCATTAGAGCTGGATTATATTACTGATGCCTTTCTCTATATCTCTCTGTGCTGCTTGAACACAGATACTGGGTAGACACCAGGCAAGAAACCACAGGGCATCTCAAGTAATACCAGATGCCTCTGTTTATCTACCTGAATCATGCTTGATTATATATATGGTAGGTTTCAGACTGAATTCCTGTTTTTCCCTAGACTTCTAATCTGGGCAAAGAAAGAACACATCCCTTCTCTTCAAGACAGCCACAGATAAAACAGGTAATCTATTACCTTTCTTTTACCCAGCGTGAATAGTCTTTCCCTTCCTTGGTCAGAGATCTAGTGTGAAAGTCTGTAACATCCTCAGGCCTGGCAACAGTCTCAGATGCAGGACAGCTGAGAGATTCCTCTTGCTGGAGGGGTCTCAGGTAGCCTCTGTATGGCTCACTTGGATTCAAAGCTATCTCAGGAGCTCATAGATTTGAAGTTTTTACTTCAAGGTTTTACTCCAGAATCACAGAATAGTTTGGTTTAGAAGGGGCATTTAAAGACCATCTAGTCCAACCCTCCTGCAAATGGCAGGGACATCTTTAACTAGATCAGGTTGCTCAGAGCCCTGTCTAACCTGACCTTGAATGTTTCCAGGGATGGGGCATCTACCACCTCTCTGGTTAACCTGTTCCAGTGTTTGACCACTCTTATTGTAAAAAAATTCTTCCTTCTATCTGGTTGAAATCTACCCTCTTTCAGTTTCAAACCTTTGTCCTATTGCAACAGGCCCTGCTAAAAAGTTTGTCCTCATCTTTCTTTTTCACATTGAGATCTCCTCAGAGCCTTCTCTTCTCCAGAATAAACAACCCCAACTTTCTGATCTCTCTCCTCTCTCTCTTTCTCTTTGGAGATAGCCAAACAGTTGTTTCTGTCCAGACACAATAAAGTCCCATGGCTCTCTTCAGAAAAGCTGAAATCTTAATAGAAAAGCTATGTAAAAGGATTTTTCATATCACTTTGTAAAAGAGGAAGAGGCAACATGAGTAAGACCTTTTTCATGAAACTGTAGGCACAGTACACTGAAACCCAACATCAAAATAATCAGTTCTTTGGTTTGAGTTTTTTTTTAATTTTACTGTCTCCTTCCACAAGATTGGAAAGAGAGATGTACAACAAAGACAAAACAGTTAAGATCAAAACCTTTTGTTGCTATCCTTAACTCTCATCTTATAATTAGCTGCACAGGGAAGTTATTCTGTTACCTAGCACGCCTACTATGAGAGGAGCATTTCAGCAGGGAATATCACTATGTGAAGTACAACTACCCTTAACTTTGCTGAATGTAAGATGCTGGGTCACTTAATTTGAGCTACAATAAACAGGTAAAAATGTTATGATGTCACGATGCCTGCAGGAATATATAGAGGATCATACATCCCTTCTAGTTTCTATTACCCTTGCCATATTGACTGTGCATTTTTTTATCTAACTAGTAAGAAGAGGCATTATTTATACTTAATACAGATATATTCTTAATTCTGTAATTTTGATGGCTAGGGCCATAATTCTACCTGCTATGGCAGAATTAGTGGAGATAAGAGTATAATAAAATATTATATTATTGCTGTAATTTTCCTACTCGCTATCATTCTGTCTGGGAGACAGAAAGCATTCCAGTGACCAATTCAAATACTATTGTCAGTTATTAACATTTTTCTTTCTTTTAGAAAAGAAAATAAAGAAACTTAAACAGTAGATAGCCTAGTATGTAAGTATAGAATAATAAATACCTTAAGAAAAAATTTAATGCTACTTGTCCTGTCTCTTCCCTTCCAAAAAGGCTCAGGGATGTCTATCTAAAAGAACACCATGTTTCCAAAGCCCATAATACAGACAAGCATGCTCAGAATTCACGGTTAAGTTCTGGTACTATATTCTCACTGTACAGGACATGAATTGAAAGACAGTCAAGAAACAAACACAGAAAATACAAAAGGTCCTCTGAGAGCTGGAGAAGAGAGAGAACACACAAAGTTTACATTTCCTTTCCTTTTGTTGGTTTCACTTTGTTCTCTAAATTCAATGCCAGGGAGCATTGCATATGCAACATGGGTTGCTGTTTGTAATAATCACTGTGATTGAAAGTGAATTAAAAGGAAAGCTGGCTATTACATTATCAAGTTTGTGAAACTATTCTTTCTGAAAAGTGAAGATGGGAGAAAGTAAAACATCTCGTCAGTATAATAAAAATTGCAGATGAAGACATGTCTCTACTAGCTCCTTTGGTTCTAATGGAGTTTGTGAGGAAGCAAAACTGCATAGGGACATTTGATCACAGGAAGATGATTTAAGATGATATTTTAAACTGTATGTTAGAAAATCCAGAAAAGTATAATGGAAACTTGAGTAAGGATACAGTCTCCCACAGTATCCTCCTGGAGAAACTGGCTGCCCATGGCTTGGATGGGAATACCCTCTGCTGGGTTAAAAACTGGCTGGAGGGCAGGGCCCAGAGAGTGGTGGTGAATGGAGTTAAATCCAGTTGGTGTCCAGTCATGAGTGGTGTTCCACAGGGCTCGGTACTGGGGCCAGTTCTCTTCAACATCTTTATCAATGATCTGGACGAGGGGATCGAGTGCACCCTCAGTAAGTTCGCAGACAACACCAAGATGGGTGGCAGTGTCGACCTGCTGGAGGGTAGAAAGTCTCTGCAAAGAGATCTGAACAGGCTGGATCGATGGGCTGAGACCAACAGGATGAGTTTCAATAAGGCCAAGTTCCGGGTCCCGCACTTGGGTCACAACAACCCCAGGCAGCGCTACAGGCTTGGGGAAAAATGGCTGGAGAGCTGCCTTACAGAAAGGGACCTGGGGGTGTTGGTCGACTGTTGGCNGGGAGACCTTATTGCTCTCTACAACTACCTGAAAGGAGGTTGTAGAGAGGTGGGGGTCGGTCTCTTCTCCCAAATCACTGGTGACAGGACTAGAGGAAATGGCCTCAAGTTACGCCAGGGGAGGTTCAGGCTGGATATTAGGAAGAATTTTTTCACCGAAAGGGTGGCCAGACATTGGAATGGGCTGCTCAGGGAGGTGGTTGAGGCACCATCCCTGGAAGCATTCAAAAGATGGGTTGATATGATGCTGGGAGATATGGTTTAGTGATGGTGTTGCTTTTTGTTTGTTGTGTGGGTGTTTATTTTTGTCAAAATTAGGTTGACGGTTGGACAAGATGATCTTTAAGGTCCCTTTCAACCTAGAAGATTCTGTGATTCTGTGATTCCGTAATGCCAGTAAATAAAAGGTTACAGCACATAGGATGTACGACCACAGCACAGCCAGACAGCAAAACATCAGGATGTTACAAAGTGATAGTGTGGAGGAAGAAGATATGGTTTATGATACCTTGTATGTATTCTAAGTGTCTTTCAAAGAAAAGAAGAGCCACTAATGATAAATCTATAATAAAGGCCTTTCAAGTACTGCATGAGATCTTAAAAAGGTCCCTAAAACTGAAGACTTTTAAAATGTATCTGTTTCTCAACAAAACTGATGCAGTAGTTGCCCTACTGCACATGCTGCCAGATGTGATAAAAGTATAAATTCCACGATTTATACTCATTAAATATAAATTGAGTTGATTATTAGTGCGAGATGATAGAATAAAAATCCAGTCAAGGTGTCATATAAAAAGCTGGAAGGCATTTTGCAATCCAATTCCTCCAAGTCAAAAGATCTGACAGAAGTTCCCCTTAAGTACAAGGCTCAACCAATTGATTTTTTTTTTAAAATGAAACTAAACATTTCCCAGTGGCAGAATCATCAGACTCTCTGTACTTAGAAATGCAAGAGCATGTGGGTGGACTTTAAAATGTAGCAAGTGCCTAATGCACAAGCCACTGTGGCAGACAGTGATAAATACTAATTTAAAAAAAAAAACAAAACAAACCCCACAAAAAAAAAAAAAAAAAAGCAAACCTGCAACAATGCCAAAACAAGCAAAGAATCCCCCCCTTTAAAAAGCAGCAAAGGAAAAAAAAAATGGTTTAAGATTTAGATGATAAAAATAATGTGAGCAAATTACAAAGATCAATTAATGGGGTATAATTGTTTCCATTTCTTTGCAGAACTTTGCAAAGCTAGTTCATTTTCTTAGTGCCTCTAAGGCTGCTGTCATGTATTTATATCTCCTGTTACTCTGAAAGATTCTATAATAAAAATCCCTACTACGACTAAATGACAGAAGTCATAAAGTTTTGATAATTTTCTGTCTGCCAGCAGGGTTATGTGAAACTGTATTACATCTTATCATCTCACAAAAAAAGAAAAGAAAAATCTTTATTTTGAAAAGCTTTTAAAATAGCATAGAAATGGGAAATGTATACATAAATTAATGCAAATACTTATAATAGGACATATATACTCACATTCATGCATGCATGAAGGCATACCTACATATAAATACAGACAAGAACACATTATAAGTCATTTCTCTTGCTCTTTTTTCCTGACAGTGTTTACTGTGACTTTTTCCACTGCGGGTTTAAACAACTCGTCAGGCGTCTGCTGCATTTTTTACCTAAGGAGATGAGTGTCCTCATAAATGAGTGAATTTTTTTTAAAACCTCATCCATAGTTTTAGGTTAGTAATTCCATATATAGGAAGAATGTTGTAATTGGAAATGTTACCCTTAGTCTTTATTTGTGAAGTAGTTGCTCTTATGTAGGGTACATTTACAGAGATGAATTATTATCTTTTAAAGTGGAAGGTGGTGGAGATTTCTACATTTCATATCAATCACCCATTGTTGTGTTATTTAAGTAATCTCCTCTCCCAGTGCAAAGCAAGCCTTATTAGTTGAATGTGAGCTTGCAATGTTTGCTTGCAAAGAGCACAATGAAACATGTCCTCAATAGGACTTCACTTTAACCAATTAGTGACTAGTTTTATCCTCACCACCATCAGAAAAACATACTTTCACATAATTATCTTGTCTTTATTTAATCAAAATTTAAAGTGACAAAATGGTACGTTATATCTCCTTGCATTCACCATTCACATACTGTTACTTCTCCATAACAAAAAAAAAAAAGAAATTTTTCATGTATTGTGTCAGCTCAAGTTGGTTTTACTATTATTATGTATTAACTTCAAGGAATACAATGCACTTGTGTAGAGAAATATTGAGTTACACACTAAGAAAGGCTGGCTTTTCCAATCTAGTAGTTCAGGACAACCAGTAAGATAAAGAGTTGTTTACAAAACTCTTTGTGGTCTCAAAGCATTTTTGGAGCCTGGTTAAGGTGTGAGTAGAAGATAGATAAAAATGCCTGAAAGGAATTTAACCCATTTTTTCAGCTGTTAAAGACCAGAGACCAAGTAGGAAAAATACAGTGGGATTTGAAACATAATATCTGTGGGGAGAAGGGCCAAAGCTGACAAAAGAAGAAGATCTAAGAGTGGAGAATACGTTGAATTAAAAGGAAATGAGGTTGGCCGCAGCGTGGTGGGGAGAGGAGGAGGAACAGGAGGAATGCTGGCTACTGCCAGGTGGGCAGGAGAGAAATCTAACCACAATCTCGGCAGAGACAACCAAGAATATGTTCACTGTAGGTGAACATGGAAAGTAAACAACCAGGCCAAACAGAAGGAATGATGGAAGTAAAAAGGAAGTAGTATGTTTTGGATGGTAATTGGCAAAAAGCATAAATCGTCAGGAAGGGGAATGGAAGGTGGTAGTGCAGTGAGTAGGGCACCTGAAAGATAAGGAGGGAGAATTGCAGTATGGTTTGGCACCAGTACTCAATATTTGCCTGTATTCAGACTTTATCTTTCACCCAGCAAAATAGTTTTACTGTCCTTCATAGTCAAAAGGCAATTTTCCCCAGGCTCTTCTGCTTCTTGGAAATCCTGAAGAAGCTAGTGAGCCTGAGAGACAGAAATCCTGTCATTTTATATGACTAGGAAAGATGATTAACCAGATCTTCTACTATAGTAGAAGGTTGGAGCTAGCACTATTCAAATGTATGTGATTTGTTTATGGACTACTCTATACCTCTCTGTTTTACTTTGTTTTCTGGTAAGCACATCCTTGTCATGGAATCTTGCTATTTAATACTGATATAAATATGCAGTGCTGCTTTTTGGAATATTTATATGATGACACAAAACCGTTGCAATTATACTCTTCACCTTCTCAAATGATTTATTATCTTAGCAGGAAGGAATGGCACTTAAAGTAACATTTAAATAGAAAAAAATATTTCTAAATTTCCACTTCACTTGTAAGACAAAGTAATCATTCAAAGCATAAAATCTGAAATAAAAATTAAATGCAAACAGAGTCTAGATACACTCATAGATTGGTTCTGTTTGCATTAAAATTCAAACAACTTTCTATGGCTTGTAAAATAGAGTAATATTAAAAACAAGTTTAGACTGAATGGAAACATTCTATGTAAACATTTGAATATTTCTTATATTATGGCAATGTTTTCAAGTAGTTTCATTTTCATTGTTATGACAGTGAATACAGAGGAAATGAGTGTTATGCAAAAGCTCTGCCTCCCTGAACACTTGCAGTTTCTTTGATGTTTTTAAGGGTATTTACTATTTGCAAAAGTAGTTAAACCAATATTAGAAACTAATTGTTTTGTAATTTCATACAAAACAATGTTGTGCATTATTCTTTAAAGAAAAGTAATGATTTTGGAAAGAATTCAAGCTCAGATTCCCCAATTTTATCTTACGCATTTTTTTTTAATTTTTGACATGGACAAAAATCATAGTTTTACTTCCGTCTGTGAGTAATCAAGAAGCTTGTAGTTATGCAACTAAAACCTCATTTTCATGTTTCTTTCTTTTCAGAATGAATTAAACACTGTTACTAAAAGTAGCAAATTTCCTAGTGCAAGATAAATAAGCCTATTAAGTTATATTTTGCTTTACTGTATGTAAGTCCATATAATTTGGGATATTTTGTGGGGGTAATTAATTTTGTTTATACATCAATGCATTAGATGTTACTTTTGTTGACCCTGTGCACTTCCATTTCCATAAAATAGCAGTCTTGACTGGCATGTTACTACATGTAAAATGCTTGGACCCTTTTCAGTTTTGCACTGAATTGCTGATGTCACCCTTGGAGTTCAACATGATTCAGTATTCTTCAGTATTACTCAAGAGCTGTACGAAATTGTTTTGCAAGCAGTCAGAACAATACAAGCAGAATTCTTCAGTTAATCACAAATATTGCCTTTTTTTTCCTTTCAACTGAAATAAAATTAATGAATGAATAAATAAAGAAATAAATAAACTCCCAAACATTATTCTGCTGTTACACTGCCTAGCCAAAATCAGCACGTGTGTGTAGAATAGCTCGAAGTCCTAATGTGATAATAATAAAAAATGAAGGAGAAACTTAAACACTTCCTCTGGAACATGACTTTCAGTGAAGGTCACCGAATATCAAATTCTGTCAACTCCAATTTGGAATCCCCTGGACTTCCATGCTGTTTTAGAGTACCAATAAGGCCACGACAATAAAAGATGAAATTTCCTCTATCTGAAAGCAGCCAGAAGACTACAGCTGAAGTATCTGCTATGGCAAAATGCAATTTTCTGGCATCTTGTTTCAATAGCTACAAATTATTTCATTCTGCATTAAAGCTACAGTAGTCTCCTTAATGTGATGAATCTAATTCGGAAGGTGTCAGCGAAAACCTTATAGCCCTATGCTTCAGGCAGAGTTGTTTGGTATTTCTTCACCTTTGAGTACAAGGGAAGGCAGTTATGCTTCTCTAGAGCTGAACCCTGCTTATCTGCATTTTTTTGTCTTGATACTCAAAGTCCATTATTGAACTGGCCAGATCAGTCACTTTCCTTTCATGTTATTAGTTTCCATTATAGATGTATATCCATGTCACTGGAACAATGAAACTGTCACTAATCAAAAGGCTTCTTGCAGACAGAGCTTAAATTAACTGGGCCCGAACTACTGGATTTGCTTTTAGTAAGAAATAACCACAGGCTCCAGTGTCCGGGACAAAAAAAAAAGGTCATAACTCATCTTCCCAGTTATTTTCCTTTCTGAGTAATGTTTTGTCAAGCAATCAAATATCTCCCTACGTTTAAAGTGCAAATAATGATTTAAAAGCCTCTATTACCGTTTTACAGAATCTGTCTTTGAGTGCCATACACTGCTTGTGGCTGAACGATAAGAGCTTCATCACAGACAGCCCACATTAGTGCTCTGATTAAAAGTCTCCCTTTTGTCTCCATTTTCAGGACCTTTTCTCCACAATAAACTGCTATTCTAAGAAATAGGCCTCTGCTGCAATCCCCTTTAGAATTGTAAGAGCTGTATAATGCCATCCATCAGCCAATTGTCTGAGTAAAGTAAAATTCGTAACAATAGTCATTAGTAGATGATGTAGAGTCTCTTTCTCCTCTCACTTTTGAAACTCGAATTCCTTTGAAAGCAATTGTTTATTGTGCTTTATGTTGGGACTAGGGGAATGCAGTTCAGCTAGATTACTGCAAATCACTGTTTTCAAAGCTGAAAGTGAAAACAATGCATACTCTTCTGATGATAGAGAGTGTGTCTACTCTGCCTTCTCTTCTTCCAGCCTCTCAGCATTCACTCTGTCTCAATTGCTGGTGCAACAAGTTCAGTCTGCGTACTGAATGTAACTGTTTAATGAGAGTTTCTGTGTTAGGTAATGGAGTGGTTCAATGGGTATAAATAAAGCATGGGGGTGTCCTAAAAGGACCTTGCTAAAGGTGTGATGAGGACTTTTCAGACTATTCTGTGTCTCACACAGTGTAGATATACTTGGGGCAATCTGCAGGTGGCAAGGAACTAGTTGTTGCACTGCAAATTACAGCCTAGGTTACCTGTATTCTCTGCAAGTTGTTAAATCTATATTTTACCAGCCAGTCCACCAGAGTGGTTTCCAAAGAAAACATGGCATGCAATTTGGCTGGACTACAGTAAAACACCCTATATATGAAGCCAAAAATTTATTGTTAGCACAGTTGTCTTGATGGCATAATGAATTAATTATTATTAGTTTCACTTATAATAACACTCGTAATCCAAATTACCCAATTATTACAACTCATGCCATGTAATGATAAAAGCTGATACATGGAAATCTCACTCTTACTCTTCTCCTTTGAGTCCTAAAGTTGTCCTCCCAAGGTCATGTTTCCTACTATAGGGAAAGGTGAGGCATGTATTATAGCATCTCTTCACTGGGAGAAGTATACTGTTGATGTTGAAAGAAGGGGCTTGCTGCCGGGCGGGCTGCAGGGAAAAACAAGTAGTAGAGCTGTACCAAGGCATCTAGGAGAGGGAAAGAACTACCTTGATCAGTATCTGAAGCCTGCCTTGCATGAAGAAACAATTGAGTTTTGTTTCATTATTCTGTCCCTGGTTGGGAGCCTTCTTTTCCTGTTTTACCTGTAGATAGAGTGACCACTATCAGACTAGGAGCATTTGTGGACTGAAGAACTTGTCAGAAAGTGGGGAGAACTGTTGAGTGATTTTCCTGAAAGTGGGGGACTGCAGTGCTGCCATGACCTCCTGTGAGCATATGGCTTGAGAAGACTGAGAAAAACCAGCAGAGGGGATTGTTCTTGTGGAGAATAGGAGTGGGTTTGTCTCACCAGGGTCATAAGCACATAAGCACAATGAAGGCAGTTCTGCCAAAATTATTGTTCATAAAAGTCCACAGCACATCTGAATTCAGACCATATCTAGATGCTACTGCTGCACCACCTGCTTTAAGTGCTCTGGCAGAAGAGTGGGGATCATGAGTCAACTGTGGAAGGTTATGGATGTCTAAGTCACATGAAAGTATTATGCAGTGAGATTGGTGTTTCCGGTAGCGACCTATTTTTCTTCAGTGCCTCATTGTTCTTCAAGAAATTGGAGATTGGACAATTGCCTGATTGGACAAAGGTTGTTTATCAAAGAAATCATGTTTGTCATGTTTGGAAGCTTGGCAACCCCTTCATACTGCTAAGGATACGGTGGATGACTATGTTGAAAAAAGGGACAGGATAGGAGGTGTTTCTGGAGTATTTTTTCCACTCTTGAACCTTATATGGTGGCAGAGGCCATCCACTGTTCTAGATAAGTTTTAAACAGGCTTATGTGTTTAGAGGATGTATACGACCCCTTCTGTCTTTCCCTTTACCGCTTCCAGCAACACAAGTATCTATTTGATAGTCTGTTAGATAACCATTCACACTCATGCGCTGTAAACAGCATCTGAGCCGAAAGTCTCAGTAGTAACTCTAGAGCTCGCAGGGAGATGTGGCTGCCTGCTGTACATGGCAAACCAGTGACCATGTGGTAAGGGCTTTAGTGGGCCCTACTTACCCTCTGCCATGGACTTTTAGAGACTGCCTGGCCATTAAGATCTCAGCAGTACAGGGAAGGGTGTCAAAAGTAGTTTCCGATCCAAGGCCTGCAGTGAACTACCTTCAGTTTCTTTCATTTGGATCAATACTAGTTCTCAGTTAGAATGACACCTTTTATGTATGTTTCCTGGACAATGAATGCACAGAAAGTTTTCTGAATACTAAACAACAATTTGTATGTTCTTTGCAAACGTTCAAAATGACATGAGTTATCTCAGATTGGCTATATAGGAAACTGTATATGTATGAGCACCTAAAACACCTGATATGATAGATGTGGATTTAACCAAGGAATGAGAAGGCTGTTTCACAGATTGCCAGCTGTGGCCTTTCACAGTAACCTGCCAGTACTGAGCATGACATGATTGCTGTAGAAAGTGCACAGTTTTCTAGATAGCTTTGAAAGACTGTAGGCCGACAAAAGAGAGCAAGGTCTGGCAGAGTTATATCCATATTACCAACCTTTATACAGGTTATACTACACCTACATATTATACATGTGGGTGTAGAACTGGAGTGCTATTAGTCTCTTTACTACCTGCAAATTTCCTGATTCATGAAGGCAGCTGGAAAGCACAAATGCAAAATTCAAATGTGCCCAAACATGTAGGGGGTGTTGATGGTGGGGTGGAGGCAAAGGGACAAGATGCAAATGCAGAACTGGGAGTAGAATACATGACAGCATAAATATACTCTGTATGAATACAGCCTCCTTCCAACTGACAATAAAGGAACATGCTCCTTTACTTAAAAAATCACCAGGAAGACTGCCATTTCATTTCATTTCATTGTCATATGTACCACAGGAATTTTTCAGTGGCTTGTGATCCTATTCAGATTGTTCAATTTCAGCATGTGGTTACTGATGAGATCAGAGAACTGATTCTTGGATGTACGGAGCACTCAGAAAAGACTACACAAAGCACTCCTCGCTTCAGAGTTTTCCTTTCTCTTCTCTCACTCTGTTGGAAAGGCTATGACTATAAATTGCATCAGTTAAAATTCTGAATAGACTAAGCCCATATTATTCATTCTTACAGCAACTGTTCTGTGAAATCAATCTAAAGGTAAAATGAATTGATAAGATGTCTTCATGTTTAAAGCCACTTTTGGTGTTTATTACTTGACATTTTTAGGGGTCTTCCACATTCCTTTGTTCATTAATTGAACAGATGCTGGATTCATCCCCCACCTCCCACAATTTTTAGTTACACAAGTCATGGCAAACCCCAGGGTTAAAGTTGCTGGGTTCTAGTAGAGTTGCAGCTTCAGTCCCTTCAGGAAAGCATGCAAAGTCTGAGAAAAACTGGAAAAGAACAGAGAGGTGATAGCGTGGCTGAAGAAAACACTAATTAAAGTGTTTGACATTTCTTCTTAGGGATTGTTTTAAATGCCCATAAAGTCACTGGTGAGAATTAAACTGTGTTTCCAAGTTAGAGCACTGATTAAATTCTGCCTTTTGTGTGGGACCTCCATCAGTGGTCTTTATCTGCATCTGCATGGAAGGCTGCTGATTACAGAGTTGGTCCCTCTGCTCCCTGAGAGGTCAGTGAAACCAGACCCCACTGAGACTCACTCGCTGGTAACATCCATATTGCAGTTTGCAGCTCTGTAGGGAAAAAACATCTTATAAAGCTCTTGCATTAAAAAGTTCAGAGTAACGGAGAACCAGTTGATAGTTTTGTAGGCTTCTAACCCATTGCATCCTCCCTGAGACGTGTAACATGTAATAAAGCAGGAAGCAAATTTGCCTAGGAGGCAGAAAACATAAAGTTAATGTTTGATTTTTATCAAGGCAAAAAGTTACAAGAAATGTGTTAATAAATTCTTCCATAAGGGACTTGCTGTTTTGTGTATTTATTAAATATCTTAAAAGGAAAGTCGATAGAGAAGCAGAGACACTTGCAGAGAAATGAATGTGACTTGTAACCAGAGACAGCTGGGAAATTTTAGAGATCTACATAATAGATGTGCAGAGATAACAGGATAACAATGAGATTTGGTATCAATGAATTCTAAGTATCTCTCACTGCAGGGGAAAAAATGAAGGACTTGTATGCTTTAGAAAATGATATTATCTGTCACTTTTCAAAATGGATCTGGGAAAATGCAGAAATCTCACTTCACTCAATGTGCAACTGGTAGGAAAAATGCAAACAAAGTTCTGTTAAGAATCAAACCCCACAAAACTATCAGAAATCAAAAGCACTGCCTCATTTGCATTGCAATTGTGCACTGAATACTCATCAGAAATATGTCTGTATGAAATAAATGGTTCTGAGAAGGGTGACAAGGCCACGAAAAAACTTTCTTATAAATGGCTATAGTGCCTGGCTTTTTTTTTTCCTTTAGAAAAGAGATAAGTAAAAGAAGCTTTAGAAGTGTATTAAACACTATAATAAACACTGCAATAAACACTGCAATGAAAAATTATTAACTCAGGAGCATTAGTTCGTGCATTTTCTGAAGAAAGTTCTGTCACTCTTCTCTCTGGTACCCATGCTCATATCTTTTGTCCTTCCGTGTCCTAGAAGCTGTTCCAGGTGAGGTTCCATGATTCGTATACCTTATTCACGTGACTTTATTGTACTATACCTACAACTTTATTGACTATACCTTATATGCACGACTTTATTGAACAAGTCAAACATCTCATAATTTAACTGAAGAGTGAAATGTATTGTTATATAGTGTGGCTGAAGTCAAGAGTTTAGATTCAAAGATCAGATATAATCAGTATTTAAGGTTGCCATTACTAATAATAAATCTTATGGAAGAGATATATTAAAATTCATGGTTTAAGGTGTATATCAGGACCTGAAAAGTACTTGGATGACGCCTATGTGTAGATGCACAGTTATGCTGTTGTGCTTGGTGCTGACAGGTTACAGAACTAATGTGAATTCGAATCTGTGACAATGGTTATTTTTGTCTTTTGTTCTACCTATCTTCATTCCTCGCTACCAAGGAGATATTTCAGGGAGATGGAAATCCCTGAAATAATGCGTAAAAACCATTCAATTTCCTGGCATCAAAATGATTTTTTACAACTGAGTAGAATCAAGGCACATAGTCATACTCATGGGTGAAAAATATTGTAGATATAGGGTGAAAAATTCATCTTCTAAAATTCCCAACAAGTCTGCCATTAAAATTACCAGAATACAGCACAGATTGTGTATTTCACGTCTACATAACAGACTAATTCCACATTTGAAAACCTCGAAGGTAACCTGGCTTGCAGTAGACACACAGGACTGCACTTCAGGACACAGCTGAAAGGACAGAAAGAAGGAAGGAGCCCTCTCAACAGAGACACATTTTGCTTAGAGTGTTACAACAGTAAAATGCTTCTGGCACCCTTATCTGCCCTCCCCCAGTCAGACTGATATTATTGATGTGTAAATATATATACACAGACCACCGCAGTGCAGCAGAAAGTCCACTTTGGGGTTGAAATGGAGACACCTACCAAAATCGTGGCTATTATTTATAGGCTTTTCACTTAAAACTTCAGAAACTGAAAACTTATGAGATGATAGAAAACTATGAAAGGGCAAACCAAGGGTAGCTTTGCAAGCAAATTCTTAGGTTTAAAAAATTTTTGTTGGTAGTTCTCAGTGACTTTGGTGATATATACAGAAACTGTTTCTTATTTGCTGAGACATTTTAGTATTTTATTTGGTAAGTTTGCAAAGGTATGAAATTGGCTGTATTTTTGTTTTGCTTATGCAAAAGCCAAGAAGTTTTCTCATTAACATTATCTTTTGCTTCAGCTTCTCATTTTATTTTAGCTCCCACAGTAACTAAGCTTGTTAGGGAGTTTCAGCCAAACCAGCCAGATGCTCCTAACTCCCATAACATTTTGTAAAGTCCTCTTATGGAGCCTTGAACAATGGGCTGTATTCCAATACAGCCAAACTGAACCTGAAACACCAAACAGACGATAAACAAGACAGACAGTGAAAGGGAGGGAATATTTGGCACTGGAGAGATGGAAATCCATGTGCTTGTTGCTCACATTTTTGTTTCTACTAGTGGCATCCAAATGTTGGTTTGAATAGATGAGGGTTTTTATCCAATATTTGATTCTGTGAACTCATATGGTTAAGGCAGAATTTTTTAGCCTACAGTTAATGGTATTCAAATACATTTGGGAAAGAAAAGAAACAAAACAAAAAAAACCAATTTTCAACAGTAGTCTGAAACAAGACTTTTTCCTTAGGAAGGTGAAATAGGAATTGTTCTTAATGTAGGAGAGCTATCTACTTGCCAGTGGACCCAGATACATCCCAGCCCATCTGCAGCAAGTGCAGAGTATCATCTTCATCCATGAAGTGGAACGATTTGGAGAGGGAGTGCAGCTGAAAAGCCAAGAAGCACAGATACAGGTCAGGGAGAGTCCTATCTCTGGTGAGCCAGTCCTCTCATGAGCTGGATGGGAACTTTGCAGATGTGTGTTGTACCAGATACATTTTGATGACCACTTATTGATCAGACTGAGGAAACACAGTCGAAAATGTTAAAGGTAATATGCTAAATAAGTAGATACATAGGTCTGGGTGCCAAATTCATTTTTTCTGTTTCACTTCCATCCACTAAGGTGCATGGGAAGTGCTGCCATCTGTCAAAGTGATTAGAATTATTTTTTAATACTTCGACTGTCTTGTGCCAGCATCCTAGGATTTGCATCTAATATGATTTAATGTTGATTTAAATTGTTTCATAATGAGATGGAAAGGGAAAGTGCCCATAGTTAGACATAGGATGCAGTGCAGAGGAATACAGGCATAGGGTAGCAAGTGATGGGTCCCAGTTTTGCACTGCAGACCCACAGCTATAAACAACTCACCTACAGTCAGTTAAAGAAATGCTGACCTGCAGCTGGACAAAAGTGACTTCTGGAGTAGCAAAGAAATGAAAGAAATAGTATCTCACTCAAGTAAAAGATGACATATGCAGCAAACTGAGATGTTACCTGGAGTTGCAGACAAGTGAAGACAGAACAAAGGATTAAAAGGGTGCTAGCAAGCGTGGAAAAATGACACCAAGTGGATCATAGAGTGTGGAAGAATCAACATCAACATCACATTCCTCCCAGTGAGGTATGCCAGGTGCTGACACCCTTGTCACCACAGCCACTGGTCATGCAGAAACCTGATGAGCCAGGGAAGCCTGGAAAGGGTGAGCTTAACACCAGGAAAAGGCCTAGCAGCTACATGTGTACAACAACTTTAACTGCATTCTTCTTTTTCTGTATCAATTTAAATCTGAACTAATGATGATTACATATTAAGATTTCAGTTACATAAACAATAAATTCTTGTTTTTGCTTACATATAAGGTGTGCTTCCTCTTTGCCCATTAATAAGGTTTTGAATGTATCAGTGTTAATATATTACTTTATATCACAAATTCTGAAAAAAATAATCTAAACATTACATAGGAAAATACAAAACTGCTGAATCTAAAACAACTGGAAAAGCAAAACTGCGAGAAGAATCACAAGAAATACTCAACTGTTCCACACTTATCAGCCATCCTACAGTATGTATAAAAGATTTACTTGAATGAATCACACAGAAACTGCCTCTTATCTCTTCCAGGTTTGTCTGCTTACACATTTCTTTCCCCCGGTATACTGTATCTGTGAAAAATTTGTTCAACTCCTAAGGGACGAGACCATTTAAGAGGCTGGCAGAGGTGGAGATGCTAAAATATTTTTTTACACATACATCCCAGTTTTCAGGAAAACTCATTTTAATACTTAATACTTTGGCTCTTTCTGCAAAACTGCCTGTGTTTTCCTGCACTGTTTATTATGTTCAAATATTTGAATTGAGCATGTTTGTGTACAAAATAATTGAAAATAACTATGCAAAAATTCAGATATGGCCCCCTAAAAATTATCTCAAGCAAACAGAAAATCAGCCTAAATGTAAGGAAGAAACTTTTTCAGTCTTTTTCAACTATTTCTATATTGCAAAACATGAGAACGAGGATGTATTTGGTTTTGTATTATGTGCCTGTATAGGAAGTTTGTGAGGATAAGTACAATTCTAAAATGTCAGCACTGTGAAAAAGCATCTGAAACCTGAAAATTAGAAATTAATGAGGGTTAAAAAATTAATGAAATTTAGATGATGCTATTTAAATAGATCATAACTCTATCAAAAGTGTTTTACGAAGCTGGATATGTTTAGACATGATTAATTGATTAAATTAACTTACATGCAACAAAGTGGCCTTTAATAAAATACAGTAACTTAAGAACTCAGATAGAAAGAAGAGTTCCAAATTGCCTTATCTCTTTCAAACCCTTTAGAAGACAATGAAAATCAAATCACAGCCTTTCATTTAAGACACAGATTTCCATCCTAAGTAGATTTTATTTTGGGGATTCAGGATGCTCCATTATCATATACTGGCAAATTTTGTCTATTTTTTATTTATTTGTTCTCACAATATATTTAGGGGCCTGGTTGAGTGGAATCAAACAGTAGGTGAATGTCCAGGTCTTTGAGAAATGCAGATTGGCACAAAGACCTGGATTAATTCCATATGCTACAAAAACTTAAACTAAGACAAGGACTTGAGGAGTCCTAGTCATTTTTTTATACTCTAGTTAATTACAGTGGTTATCGTAAACATAATATAACCATATAGCCCTGTAGTGCAGTATTGCCATTACTAGTAACAGGGCCCTTTAAAGATTTGAAAGAATATTTTAAAGGAAAACCTAATTAAATGCATGCAGGTAAATTAAAATATAATCCAACAATGGATTACTGATGGTATGTCATGCTAGACTAATCTTACAGTTTTCTTTGTAAAAATGATAGTATTTATAGAAAAAAATAAATTCTGTAAATTTGTCAGGATTTCAAAAGAACAAGTGACATGATTCTCTGTGAGAAAATGATTTGCCAGGGCCGTGCATGTGAGACTTAGGAAAAGACATGTAGAGAGAAAGAACAATTGCTAAATACTGTTAAAAAGGTAACTATCATAGTAGAGGAAGATTTGTAGCAGAGTTCCTCAAGGACTAGTCCAGCAACGGATCTTTAATGTTTTCATTAATGATTTTGGCACAGAAAAAAGCCTTGATGAAAATTGTTTATGACACAAAGTTAAGTGGCAAATAAATATAAAGGAGCATTAGCATATCATGCAGAAAGTATATGATGATTCTGAGGACTAAAGTAATACAAATCGGTTGGAATTTAACTGAAACATGAAGCCCTGTGAAGAGGGACTAGTAATAAGGTTTTCCACCATTAACTGGAAATGTGTCAATTGGCAATGACTTAGAAAAGCGTGACATAGCAGCAGTTTCCTGTGCTATTGAAAACTGAAAATATGATGGGTTTAGGAAAAAGTAAATATGATTTTAGGTGTTTTATGTGGGAAACTGCATGGTATTGGATAAAATACTGTTTAGAGTGATATGCCTACAATGTCTTGTACAGTCTTGGTCACCTGTGTTAAACAAAAATGAAACTGAAAGAGTTGCAAAATAAAATGGGCAGGTAATCCAGGAAATGAAGCAGCTTTGAGAAAAGACTTAAAAAGGTTTTCTGCACTAAACAAACCAAAGTCCTAAAGATATATCTAGAAGAAGGAGGAAAAAATCAAAGAGAAGAGAAAAAATGGATTTAAATAAAATGGGTACAAACTGGGCAGGAACAGAAAGTTTTCTCCACGTTGGAAAGTTTTTTAAAGTATCTGGGAAGTAAGATCCTGGAGTAGATTCCTGCGAGGAATGTTTCTTGAAGATCTGGCTAGTTTAAGGTAGAATGTGGCATTTTATTAAAGTGATTTTCTGATGTTGCTTCCTGCAATCATGTATTGGATGACCTGCTATGTTGTTTTTGTTTGCAGTTTCTTAAGCCTTTCAGTTTTTTTTCTGTTTGTAACATTAAAAGGAAACTTGGTTTGAAAGAAAAATTTTGCACTCCTGCCCTCCAAAATATGGTGTTTCTTACTAGTGTTGGACACATATTAACATTATTAAGAAT
>VXAK01027840.1:0-22677 GCA_013399435.1 Arenaria interpres | reverse complement strand
TCCCAAAATCCTAAAATAACAAATGGAAGATGTGGGCGCTTTTTTTTTTTGGATGTTCTAACAGGAAAGTACGCCAATTATTTATCAATAAGGAGTGACAAATTAAAATATTGAAGTATTTGTGATGACAGTATATTTGAAAACAGTGGAGAATATAAATTTGCACTCTGCAATTCAATCAATGGCAATATCTTACATGTAGAATCAAACAATGTGATTCTGTACTTTGTTAGGTTAATTTTATGGAGTTACTTAGCACTTAGTCAGGTTCCTCCTCACCCCATTCTCAAATAACATTCCCATTGTTGTGTCCGCTGTCTCTAAGAGCAGCCTGAGCATTATAATAGAATGGTTTAGGTTGGAAGCAACCTTTAAAGATCACCAAATCCAATGCCCCTGCAATAAGCAAGGACATCTTCAACTAGATTATGTTGCTCAGAGCCCCATTCAACCTGGCCTTGAATGTTTCCAGGGATGGGGCATCTACCACCTCTCTGGGCAACCTGTTCCAGTGTGAATGGTTCTTAAAGTTGTATTTCTTGATGATGTGGCATACAATGAAAATCTAGTGTAGTAGAGAGAAGCTGGGTATCCATACGCCTGTGTTCCCAGACAACTGACTGACAGATCAGTGTTTTGAAAAACTCCTGTTACTGTTTTATTCCCAACAACACTTGAACTGGAAGCTATTCAACACTTCACAGCCGCACTTCTTAGCTGCACAAAAGTGTTCCTTACCTTGTTTTGCTACAACTTTTATGACTCTGATATCACCCAACTTCGTCATTCCTTATAATTAAGTCCTGTGAACTGCTGCACACCAGCTTCAAGTCTTGATGAAAGCATGAACAATCTCAATGTTTGATAAATATTTTCAACTTCACTGTGCCATAGGAGTTATATAATTCCAAAACAATGCTCTCCAAACCAATTGCTTTTATCAAACAAATTTCAGTGGACTTGCAACTTTCCTGACTTTTCAACTCAACTCTATTCAATAAATTACCTTGTCAGATTCTTATTACTCCGATTAATTGAGCAAAGGCAATAACAGTCATAAACGTGCAAACGGAATGAACTCTGATACCCTTGTATTTCTTTGCAACCCATATTTGCTTGGGCTACTGAACATATGTGAAGTAATAAATCTCAAAAAAATTGTTTATCAGGAGGTGTTGTAGAGATCAACCTGAAAGTTAAGCAAGCATAATTTACCTTTAGATAGAAAATTTCCACTAAGCTTTTAATAGAAGATGGTTTGCACCTTAAGCTTTAGTATCTAAATCTTATCACTCTATTGACAATTTAATATCAAGGAAGTTGATTGTTCTCCATCTTTAACTCTCTGGTATCTAGGTATATCCAGAGAAGTATATTTTCCAATGACTGCAAGTTTTTGCAGTCTAGTAAAAGGCCTACTAGAATCAGTGCTAAGACTTCTGTTGAATTTCAAGGACTTCAGATCAGATCTTTGGGTAACCTGCAACTCATCAATACAAAGATGTCAAATTTTAGGAAGTCTGGGATTTAAGTTACCCAGTTTTGAAAGGCACTCTATTATTTGGCAATCAGATATAATAGGAATATCTGTACCAATCGCACAGAATTTCAGTTTAAATCAGATAGTTTCAGCTCTGTGTTATCATTTAACCCGAATTCCATTTATCTATTAAACGTCTGCTAGTCTGCAGACTAAAGATTCAGAGTCTTCACTTTTAAAGGTTCAGAGTTTTTGTTTTATGGCATTGCTATTTTCAAGTCAGGCAAATAAGTAAATAATTCAGAGACCATATTTACACACAGTTTAAGCCTTCAAAGAGTTCAAATGAGGAGAATGGTGAGAACCATCTGAGTTACGCTGGACAGGGACAAAAATTTACACTGCCAAACTTGGGCTACATCCATCAAAGTAAAGAAGGAGATCAACAATTTTTCTTGTCACCACGAGTTGTTTAACTTGTACAGCTCTAAAGTGTTACATCATATTTGATGCGATGAAGCAAGAGAAAAAAAAGAGGCTTTATATATATATGTGTGTGTGTATATATAATGCACACATAACTGTGTTGTATATATATTCTTTTGGGAATAAGAAAATTTGAAAGTAATTGTCCCTAATTGGCCGATGTGATGGCAGCCATAGAAGAAGATATGAACACCAATCTGCAGTGTATCATTGACATTTCTACTTTCACAAATGCTGTCATATGGATTTGGTTAGAATAGGAAATTCTAACAACCTAAATAGAGGGACAGAGATCCTTACCTAGAGTACGGCCAATGCACCTTTCTGCGTTTAATGACATTTGCATTATACAACATTTTAAATTTCAGATAACATATAAATCAAAAATTTTATCTTCCTTTAGAATGAGATAGATCTTATTCCTCATGAGATATGTAGGAAGTTCCTAAACAGGAGACTTTCCGTATAAGTTTCTGCCATTTATGTAGTGCTGTTAAGAAGTATCAGAGCACCAGGAAGTCATGAGATGATAGTGCTTAAGAATTTGTCTCTGCTTGCAAAGACTTTTGAGTCCAGCTATTCAAACAGCTTTAAACAGATACCACATTTCAAAAAAAATCAAGAGCATAAATTCTGGTGTAGGTTTTTGCTCAAGTAATCAATTTAAGAATGTTGGAAATAGTCTGAAGAGCTTTCACCACTGGCAGAGAACTGCATAGTGACTGACAAATCCCACACTGCAAAAATAGACTTAAAAATACAAAGTAGACTCAGTACCACCCTATACAGGGTTGGGAAGTCCCTCTGTTTCTTTTGTTGGATCTCTGTTGGCTTAAAAGCAAAGAACCCCCAAATGATTAAGTACTCTTATTACAAGGTTAACTTAATTATGGATGCATGTTAACATACTTCATCTGAAAAGTGAAGATCTAATGCTCTGAGGGGGAGGAGAGAGAAAAATCTAATTCAAGTGCTTTTATTTACCAGTTTAATGGAACTATAACTTAAGAAATCAAAACATTTGTCATAAAAGTAGCTGCCATGCTATCTTTGTGACAGACCATTTGAAACATACAATGATAATATGTGTGCCCTTGTTCCCTGAATTAGGATCATCAATTGCCTAGAATTCTTTAGAAAGCATACTTCTTCATTTTCCCATTACAATTTTATACCATTTTTTATAGACTGATAGAAAGTACTTGTTTTAAATCTGGGATGTTTGTCTCGGATTTAATTTCAGTTTGTTTTTTTTTAAATGCTGACCAAGTGCCCCATCACAAAGACCAAATCTTAAGGTAAATTAGCAATTGCTGGGCAGTGGACTCAGAAGAGGTCAATGTTTTGACGAATGTGTGAGTACATCTTCTAATATTAAAAGAAAATTAAAATAAAATAGATTAAATGAAGATCCTCCAGAAGTTTCAAACTTCTATGGAAAAATCAAAGCTTGTTTTCAGTACACGGTACTATGATATTACAAGAGGGTACAAGCGTTCAGCTAACTTCATTAGATCCAAGTTCTGATAGGACCTTATTTAATTCAAAATAACTTCCCTCCTCCCAAAAATGTAAACACCGCAATGATAAAGAATTTACTTACTATATTCAGGTTTAGATTCATGGAACAAATTATACTGAACACAGAAATACACAGTTCCTGCAAATAATACCCAAATCCTCACACACAACCCATCTACCACCTCTCTGGGCAACACATAACAGCGTTTCACCACTCTCATCACAATTTTTTTTTTTAATTACATCTAGTCTAAATCTCCCCTCTTTTAGTTTAAAATCATTACCCCTTGTTGTGCCAGGGAAAACACTAATAGATCTGCTATTTTTCTAGACACCTATTTTGCTGGATCTGTGATGCCAATAATTCTGCCTATCAGCTTGCTGCAAACATCCAGCAGGAATGTAAATGGCAGAAGCTGAGATCAACCCCCTCCCCCAACCAATTTGTTGATTTTCATGCCATATTTGGCTACATCCTAGTGCTTTTCTCCTCAGGTTCAGCTTCATTTTTTGCTATTTTCACTTTAAGAGTTTTCAGGGCATAAGTGCAGGATACAGCTGTACCAACAACAGCTGAGCCACAGACATTCTCAACCTCTTTTTCACTTAAAGTGCATGTGTGTGTGTCTTGATATAAAAGGATTCTTGTATGGAAAGACTTCAGTGCACACTTTTTTTTAAGAGTACTTTGCATTTTCCAGGAATGAATTCACTAGCATATTTACAACACGTTAGATTCTAATGAAGGCCCGTATAGTTAAGATGTTGCTGTATCATGTAAACAACCTAAGACCAAAGGTAATGACAATGTTGAGATTTTTTTAAAAATAATGGGGAAAATTCATACTGCTTTCAGGATTAGGTAACCAATTTTCCCCATTTGTCTAATCAATAGCTGCAGTAGAGATGATATCAAAATTAGTGAAGTGTGGGAAAAAAGCAAAGATTTCCAAGAAATCACTGAAAACATAAAAATATTTTCAAACTGAAGAGTGCACGGGGAAAAAAAACCCTAATTCCTTGAAGTAAATTGCTGTGCTTTCATAGAGGAAATAAATAGAAAATGAAAGAACTTGAGGTAGCCACAAAGTAGTGTATGCGCTGTACTTAGAGCAATAAAAAGGAAGTGTACGTAATTTTAGTTTGCATAATCATTATAGCTGGCCATTCAAGCATAAAAGTGGATTTTCTGCTGTAGCAACAGTTTTAGTTTCTGTTTTTCATCATAAAACTAATTAAAAGTAGAGATGAGTGGAACTGCTAAAAAAAAAATAATGTTTGAGTATATTTGAATACTGGATTATCTGTTAAGTCATACATCAGTTACCAAATACAGTTCACTTGTACCAAGTTCAAGCTCTGCTACAGAAAAAGCGCCAGAGGAGTTTAACTGAAGTGTACTTCCACAGACTTAATATCCTTACAATTACTCCCAAATGTTTTGTTTTTTTTTCACCTATGATTTTTCTAAAAATATATGTCCTTGTTCCCTGGTAGTTGATGAAAGACAGCATTCTAATGTTGATTTGCTGGGAGGCAGCAATTACTACAAATGGTGTAAAAAGTGTTCGAGACAATTTATTAAATGCATACAAAACCCCTTTGTTGCTCTTAAATTTAGCTGTGTCGCAGTCCTATTTAAGCACATGTAAAACTAATGGAAAAATTGCCTGATATAGAAATATAAGCCTGAAATCTGGGTAGCCAAAATGTTTTAAGATCTAATCCACCAAGCCTTCCACTTGTTTACTCAGGCATGCGGGTGTGACTTAAAGCATTTTCAGGAAGAAGCCTAAATGGAAGAGACAGTTGGTGCAGAAGATAAGCCATATCAAAACTCAAGAGCGATTTTAACATGAAGATAATGGATATGTGTTAAGAACATAGAACAAAGACTTGAGCAAATATAGACCTGGAGGCCAGAAGATGGGCTAATGAACCATAGTTTTGCATTTCATATTTCTAGAACTTCATATTTGAAAACCAAATACACAATGCACATGAAAATGCACTCTTAGAATCCTTCATCGTCCAGTTACTAGTTGAATGTCCTGTCCTCCCCAGCACACACAAACACATATATATAATTAATTATTATATTTCAAAAGTATTTGGTATGTTGGTATTCTAACCCCCTGGTACTGGTCTTGAGCTGCTGCTGGGGATGTAGGACCCCAGGGTGGCCAGACCTGGGATGTGCTCCACAGATCAGCCCCAGCCACTTGTGTGTTATGACAGTCCTACAAGTCACAAGTACTTGAAAAGTTCTTTTCAAGAGTATTGAAACAATATTTTCCTCAAAATATATGCAATTATTTTCAGATTTTATACTTGGATAATGCAGACACCTGACCTTCACTTTTGGGGAAGCAAATGATTTGAATAAACTCTCCCCCTCCTGAATATTACAGCTGGCCCATGGTAAGCTAGGAATTCAAACTGCTGTCCAATTTCTAATTAAAAGATGTGAATGAAAAGCTGACATTCTGTTGTGCCTGAGAAGATCGTTGTTTTTTTTTTTATTTCAGGTCTGCAACTGATAGACATTTAGTCAGAGTAAGACTGTTCTATGCAAGTGTTCTAGAAGTTGGACGTTAATTTGACATTTGTAATACAATATTTCTGATGCGCAAGTTGCACAGTCAGTTTACAATATTCAGACAAATATTGTGCTACCTTCTGTAGTAGTAAAAGTTCAAGTACATTTCTCCTAAGTGCTTGCAGCCTAGTAAAATAATTTAAATTCTGAAGAAATATGTATCAGAATCTAAATATATATATTATTAATTACTAGTTTCATAAGTAAAATAGCTTACAGAGCAGGGTTTAATTTTCCATAAACCTGCAGTACTGTATAGGTATGGTTGGTTATATATTCAAAACTTACTGGTATTTTAATTGCTTTAGTTGTTACAGATTGTTACTATAACCATTACTGTAAAGAGAAATGCTTTTTGTCATA
The DNA here is from genome assembly GCA_013399435.1 of Arenaria interpres. NCBI lineage: Eukaryota > Metazoa > Chordata > Aves > Charadriiformes > Scolopacidae > Arenaria > Arenaria interpres. The sequence goes on along the minus strand of VXAK01027840.1, from coordinate 16,228 downwards.
GTTCATCAGAAGAAAGTTATTCAGATTAAGACAACATAGCAAATAAAATTGCAGAATAAAACAATGATTACTTCCACAAAGTGTACTGTTTTAGTTATACCCAGGATCGTCTACAAACTTACAAATGCAAGTTTTAATGAAAAGTTATATATGCCCAAGAGATTAAGAGAAGGATCAAGCACTGATTATAACTGAGGAATAGAAACACACATAGAAATTAAAAGCTGGAATTTTGGACCCCCAAGAAAGAAAAAATACATTTCAAGACAAATGTAAAATTGCCCATGACTGATGAGAATCAAATTGATTGCCCTAATTTCTTTTGCATGAAATTCTCTTTTCAGTACAGGGTATAGCCCTTAGTGTCTACTAATGAAATGAGACTTTCTCAATTAGCTGTATTTATTCAACTGTTTTACATGCTGCTGATCAATAATGGTCACACAGTAGCTAACATTATTAAGGTCCTAGGGTAACTGCCCAGAGCTTACCTGTAAGTCTTCAATGCAGCACAAGCAGAAAAGGACAGTGAATGGAAATACAAATTGAAAGTGAAGAAAAGGAAAAACTCTTTTTTTGGTAACATAACACTAGCTCAGATTAGTTACATGACATTATCTGAAATGCCTTTATAAGGCTAAATAGACAAATGACATTTGTTGCTATGCAGTATCAAATAACTAAACAGATCAGTTTTTAAACCTCCAGAAGGAACTTCCTTATTAGGGATGGGACCATGCAGTGTGATTAGGCCTCAGCCTTTCACCTCGATTAGCACCATTAATTATGCTTGTGAGGAACATGACAGTAGATACATCCATGGTCTGATTACGTACAACAAAATCCTCTGCTCTTTCTTAAAGCCAAAACATGCAGAACATGAAAAAAATTATGGGAAGTGAAATTCAGATCTTACTCTGAAATTTTGCTGTTCAACTATGCAGTCCAAAATAAATTTAGAGAATAATTGCCGATTAGTTCTCTGATCACAGAATCTTCATGGTTGGAAGGGACCTTTGAGGTCATCGAGTCCAACTACCAAAAAAAAAAAAAGTGTCTATGGTTTTATTTGTTTAATATCCATATTTTTATACTCTTGTCAGTCATTTCTTTATGTGCATGCACAGGAAAGGCCTGTCCTACATCTCATTAAATAAGCAGAAGTTTGTATCCAGCAATACTTTATATGGCAGAGACAAATTGGAAGCCAGTTTAGAACCTCCAGGCGTATACTCTGCCAGGTTAATACAAAAGCAACTTTGTTAACTCAAGCTAGAAAATAACTAACATATTAGTATATTCCTTCTAGCAGAAGTTGGATTTATAGTCCTAGTAGGGTGAAAGCTGTGGCTTTGTGTAGACCAGTAAATGTCAGTGCCCACAGGCACTACTAGAAGCTACCAGGTCCCATCACTAAAGTAGTGCCACACATCAGCTTATAAGAGAAATATCTCTACTGCATCTAATAATTAAATTCAAGGGACTTTCAAATAAATGTTTTATTAGTTAAAAAGTTGTAATTTTAATTCCTCTAGCAGAGGCTGAATGAAAATGAAAATGCACATTTTAATTTCACCTCTGATTCAATTCTACAAAGTGATCACTTGATAAATTCTTCTGATTGTTTAAGGCTACCACTTAGTACAGAAATAGTATTAACAAAAAACCTTATAGATTTTTTTCCTTTTTTTTTTTTTAGCTTTTTCAGCTTTTTAGCTATAAATTAAGCTAAAAGCTTGTAGACACAGCGTAGTTTACCCTAATTGCGCAAAGCACATAACAGTCTATGAAACAGCTGTCTGAAACAATTTCAAGAGTCAAGTAACTAAAGGTCTGCTTACACTGTAAAATGTTTCAATGTGTTATCTATGGACACTTCGAAGAGTGGTGGTATAATTCTTCTTGCTGAACAACTTCTCTTCACCTTCCCTCCCCAATTCCACTCAGGCAAGAGCAGCTAAACTAAAGGTTGACTTAAATGCAAGTATCAAATTAATGTGTTCTATCACCATATAAACAGCTTTGAATGTCCTTTCAGGATCTTTTAGATTGTTTCTATGAGGAGGGGAAACTTGAATCCTCATTAAGACATCTATTGGACGTGATTAGCATTATATTATAAACCTAATGTTACGACACTTTCTATTCAATCCCAGTTCCCTGCCTCATTCCAGCTGGCGTATCAACCAAAGGAACTCTCTTGTCATGTAGTTTTCAAGGTCATGTTATTATCTTCTTGGTTTGACTGCCAAGCTTCCTTACTACTTATTTCTATATTTAAGTTTTCTTTAGCTCAAAGTCTTTTGTATAGGCTTCCTGATACCACTTTTTGCACTCAGTTCCCAAACTTTCTTGGTCTATATGGCTCAACTTCTCTGAATATCACACCTGGTGGTTCCCACTGCCCTGCTGATTGTCAAGTAATAGAGTTTATTTTGCTTTTCAGCCTGAATGAATAACAGCAATTGTGTCCAGCAGATTCACTGACCTTTCAAATCTCATCTTTACTCCTACTAATTTACATATATGCATATGTATACACACACATATACATAATCTCCTTTACAGGAAAGATACAACATTTTCTATTGGTGCCCATATCTTCACTTTTCCTAGTTTTTTGGATACCTAACATTTTGCTGCTGTGAAATTGTTTCTGAGAAAATATCAAATCTCCATGGTTTGGTTCCTCTATGATTTTCCAGCTTCAATAGTGTCAGCCAGCCAATGCAGAAGAGACAGAATGTCTCCACACAGCCTATAAATGCCACCTCTAGAATAATAATTTTGCAAAGTGAACATGAGATGAGAGAATCCCATTAGGTTACTAATGACCATTTTTTTTTCTGCTAATGACATGAGGGAAAAGCAGGAGCTTTCCCTCAACCTCCATGCCCAGCACACAGCTCAGACTGAAGTGCTGAAGTTTCCACAGCTGCCTTCACCTCACACATGCTGAAGGGATTACTGTAGTGCTGATGATCAAGTACATTTTACATCCTTTAAGTATCAAGTGGTAGTCAAGAATGGGAAATTAAAAGTTACACAAGCTGATTCAAACAAGATTCTTTCCTATCTGTTCTTACCCTAGGGAAAGGCGGAGATCAATTTTCACAACCTTTAGACTTTCTCCTGAATATTCCTGAACAGATATTTTACTAGCTATTAAAAGTAGGATCTGCTACTTGTTTCAGATCATTACTACTTTCCTTTGTGTATGCTTTTTTTTTTTTAACAATTTAATTTCAGGTATGTATTTCAGCTACTGTACTTGGCACCATTTGTTGGGTGAACATCTTTTGTTCAGAAATGTAGATTATTACAGCAATTGATAGTAAAATAGGTGGTGGATTTTTTCAATTTGGGGTTGTTCAGATGCTTATGTATATCTGGACTGGACTTTCGTGACCATTCAAGCAGAACCTTGTCATTAGATATGGCACTTGGTGCTAAGCTTCACAGTTTATTTCTAACGAGATACTGCAGAATGTATCCACACGTTCCAAAGCATTTATCAATAGTTAGTGACATGAAATACAAATGGGTCTCCTTGTGATGACATTTAATCAGTGTCACATTTAACTGTGTGACAATTGCTAAGTCCACTTCCCTTCTTGTCCCAGTCCTGTAAAGGAGCAATAACTGTTTAAACAGCCTCATAAAGGGCTTCAAAATGGATGGATGACCAGTGTTATGAGAAACAAATACTAAGCGATGAGAGACAAGTATCATTTCACGATAAAAACATGCATTACACTGGATACTGTCTCCTCCAAGGAGCTGTTTGAGTTCTGACTGAACGCTGAAAATTTAAAATACACCCACTATGTTAGACAAGGAAAAGGCCTTCCCTCTTCCAGCTCATTGCAGATACCTCTGTATAAAGTAAAACAGACCCCCCACGAGCCAGATGCCCATTAGTAGTCTAGGCAAGGTTAACTTATTTCAAAATACTCTATTCAAGGGACAAAGTTAAAAACTTTTGAGTTACGACAAAATATTCAGATTTTAAGAAATGAAATGTTACAAAGCACCTCTTCGGAGGTTGGAAGTTCAATCACTATAATTTCACCGGGTTTTTTTCTTAAAAATAAACTGGAAAGATTTATATGCACCCTGGGAGGGGCAGAGAGAGCGATGCTTTCAGTTAAGTCATGGGAAGTTCCATATCTCTACAATGAGAACAGTCAGCCCCCAAGCAATTCATGTGGTGTTGTGGTTTTGGTTTAGTCAAGGAACTAGAGCCATGCACCTTTCATGGTTGCTACGGTCACACTGGAGCTACCTTCTTAGCACCCATTTCTTTATGGAATTAAATGAGTGGTTCATTGAGCTTTGTCTCCTCCTTCCTTCCTTCCTTCTGCTCTTCCTCTCTTCCATATATGTGTGAACTGTCCTCCATCCCTTCTGAAGGTCTAGTCCAAGCTAGTTTTAATCAACCCATAGTCCTCAGTTCACCTTGGATGACGCTGCAAAACTCCAGCTGTATATCATGTCAAACAGAGCAAAACCCAAATTGCTCTCCACAAAACTTCTGATGAGCTTGTTTTGATTTAGGCTGGGCTGGGCACTAAGTGAACAACAGATGGTTTTAGTTCTGTTTTAGCTCAAACCAGGACATTGCTTAAGAAGATTCAACACAGTAACAGAGGCTTTGGGATTCCAACTTTGTGACTCTTTTTACTGAAAATATTTTGAAATTAATTTCAAGCTGGCAAGCTTTGTGAAAGACAAACAGCTAAAATTGACCAATCTACTATTTAGATGAAAGTGAAATATGTGCATTTTGTTGTTACTGTTCCTGCAGAGATTAAGCAATTTTCTTTTGAACTGTTTATTGTTCAGTATTATAATCTACAATATGAGATGTGCCAATGTTCTGAAAGAAAGATCCCAAGAACATTCCTTTCTGTGCCTTTTTAATGAAATAAAACTTCCCAAAACCACTAAAAAATGCAGGAACTGAAAAGGTTCCACTGAATTCAGCATCTGCAATACTTACTGGACAAGAGAAAAATACCAATCTATACAGTCCTGGCTCACAATGAAATTTAACTTTATTGTTTATACTTAAAACTCTCCTGCTCCCCCCCATTTAAAAATATTTGCATTCCATTTTGTCGTTGTAATCTTTGCTGTGTTACAGGACCATTATTTGTCACTAGCTGCGAAATAAATGACTCTGAGTTGTATAGTTCAACTATATTTTTTACATATAAAAGAGAAACACAACTGAAAAAACAGGACCGCATTTAAATGTATGTAGCAGGTCCAACTTCACAGCTGGAAAGTGGATTTGATGGTGAGTACCAGTGATGGACTACTTCCTGTGGAGGATATCACAACGTAATAGAGTAGCAGTTGAAACAACACTTTCAGTAGCACATTATACTAGCTTCATTTATCTGTTCAATGAATAGGAAATCTACTTAAGCCACAGTGCCAAGATATGCTATTTCTTTTGCCTCAAATGCATTTTTCACATTGCCATACCACTAATGGAAAATGTGTTACAAACAACAAAAAATGTATTTTACTCACAGAACACTTAATTCATGCCGTGAAGATTTTAACGGAAGTTTCTATCATTTTAGATATGGAGGAATTTTGTGGTTTTTTTCTTTTTCAAACTTCATGACTACTTTAAAAATGATGTATTTTCTATCAGTTAAAAATACCTATACACATCATAGTTGTCTGTCAGCAGCACATAAGACGTATAAAATATTACTGCCTTCTATATAGGGCATCTGTCATCAGCTTTTAAAGTGATGGCCAGTAGCAGAGGGCTACTCCACATATCTCCTTCATTTGCCCACTCAAATTTCAGTAGAGACCAAGAATGCCTTTTACTAAATTGAATTGGAAAGAAAACTGTTCCCAATTTACTGTGCTGTGACCTTAATCATGGTAAAGCATGCCTTCATCATTTCTGTGCTTGACCAAAGCAGCATGATCTATGTAGTAGCTGACTGCTGAGAAACAGCATACCTGGACTGATCCAAATCATAGCTGTCTGCTGCTGAACCAAGACAGAAGGAAAAGACCAGGTTCCTCTACCTTACAGCGGCTTTCAAGTTCTTGTTAAAGATACATAATAGTATTTCTCAAGATAAGAGGAAACAGTATGGTATCCAAAAATTCTATCATGAAGGCTATAAATCTTTTGATATCAGTACTGTCCCATGCACAAATGACAGAGCTGGCCTAGACTCAGGACCACCTGCAACTGCAGGCATGTCCTCTCAAATGAGATAAAATGCAGAATGCAAAAAAAGTCTAATGTCACCCTATGTAAATAAATATTAGGTTGCATTAAGGTAACAAGAATGTTGAGCAGAATGAGCAATGATTTCCTAATTTGCAATCAGTGAATCAGGTCAGGTCAGAGGCATATTATGTGATGCTATATATCATCAACAGTTATACAGCTTCATTTTTATGGAAAAGGCAGATGTACAATATTTGCACTTTCTGAATTTAGCAGTCTATTTTCTCTACATTCAAAATCAAAATACAAAAGCCCATGCAAGAGAGGACTTGTGTGATAGAAGAGATAAAATGACAAATTCAGAGCTGATAGATAGGGGATAAAATATTTTGAAATTTCCTGTGAGGGGAAGGTGTTGAAGACACCAGTAATACTGTAGTTATTTCTCAAATATACTATCTATTCAACAGACTCTTTTAAAAGACAAACATCTATAAAAGGTCACTCTTCTGCTATGACTCACTGATGATTTTGCCAGGAAAACAAAACATTCCTAGTAATATTATAGCAAGAAAATGATGGAAAATAACATCATATTTTGCTGTTCATTGTTGATATCAAGCAATATTCAGAAATCTTTGTAGCCTTCAAAGTTTACCTGTTCTTCAAATTTTCCTTCTAATCAACAGATTCAGGTGATCCAAGTAGCAGCAGTCAAGCTTCTTAGTGTGAATATTTTAGACTTGCGGCCCCAATTCACATTAAATTGTTTTATTTTCAGTGCTGCATGGCTGCATTTTTTGATAGCATGGAGTGCTATGAAATAAGTTTTTGTGATTTGTGAAGGGCACAGGCAATCAAACACAACTTTTATGCCATTACCACTGCATAAAAGCATATGTTCACTATAACATTCCAGAGTTATAGGAAATGTCAAGTAAAAGAAAAACAATGTTTGATTGTTTACTCACTTCATTTATCTCACATTTATGTGAAATAAATAAAGGAGCTATAAAGGGGCTCCAGTGGCACACCACATTTAACTCTTGCTGTTGAAAAGTTAAAGCATAACTGATAAATACCAGAACGTTTTGGAGAAATACGTACTATTCCCTTTCCAGTACAGCCTATACACCCAAACTGCAAAGACACAGACAGGAAAAATTTGAGAATGCAATTTTACATGTAATTTTTTTGTACATTCTATTGCAGTAGAAAAATCTGGCTACACTTAGGCAAATAACCATTGCTATGTGAATGTTTTGACAAATAACTCCAATTTGTTCTTTAGAGCTATGGTCTATTGCAGTGGGAGATGGGATTATTTACCATCCATGTTGGCAACTGTCACGAACTGCCTGGAATCCACTAGACTCCTTAGTTAAACATATACTTAATTGCACTTATGTAACATATAAACTGCATCGGGTTTTAGACAGCAGAGAAAAGTGCATGGTTACTAGATAGGTATGATGTATGTTTTTCAGTTTGTTGTACAGATAATCTTTTACTCCGTGAAACTCAACGTTATGGTTAACACAAGCAATACAATTTTTGACATTTGCATCTTGACATGAGATACAGAGATTTTTTGAGGAAGATTAACAAGCTAAGAATTTACAATGCACCAAGTGATGCACCGTAACTGCCTATGTTTAAGCTCCTTCCTGTAGCAAATACGAGAGTTGTTCCCCTCAATGGAAAAGGAGAGCTGCTTACACCACATTAGCCTGCCCACTATTAAACAGAGGAGACTTCATGACTTAAGAGCTTAGCTTACTGCAGTGTATTCTTTTGGATACCTCTGCACTTTCATTCATCAATGAAAAAGAGTTGTCAGCAACAAGAATCTTCTCTTTGGTTCATACGATGACTTCTAAAATCAGGTTAATGATAATTTTAATGGAACACTGTTAGTAAACTCAGCCCTGAAGATCATTGTTCCATTGTCACACTCACATTACGTATTGCCATTTCCATATTAAGATAGCGATTGTTACTCTCATCAGAGCAGTAATCCCTCAAATCTATGTATCACCTATTACAGTGTCCAGTAACTGAAGCTTCAGTTTAACTTTGAAAAACATCTGCCTGGACAGAATAACCTGCAGAGAGGAAATTCTGTGTCACCTCAGGCAGTTGGTGATTTGGGTTAAACTTAAAACTTACAGACTCTTTTCTCCTTTAAAGAAATGTTTACCCACTGTAATTGCTTTCTTATTGTTCACATATAGTGCCAATTCTCTCTGGAACCTTAAGTCTCGAGATTTCTCATTGAATTCAGTTTTTGGAGTTTAGTGTTTACCTTCTTTCCTTAAATGTTTAGTTTTCTACTTTTTAATTTCATTTAAATTTCTCTTTAAATTTAGAGGAAAATAGAAATACATTATATATGTCACTCTACTATTCAATAATTTCTACATAAATATATCGTGTTCCAAAGTAATTATCTAATCCTGAATTAACATTTCCATTTTGTCTCTCTCCTTTTGAAAGTTTCTTCTACCTTTAATGATTTTCTTTCTATGCAACATTTTTATTTTTTTTTTTAAAACTGTTACCATGAGAGTTTATAATAGTGCAAGAAAAGGGTTACTGTATAACATTTTTTCAGAAGTTCTGATTACTGGTATATATTATATATATACTAGGTTTGCTTAAAAAAGCACCATAGCACATGGACCAGTTCCTTACTAATGATACCCAAGACTTTCTTCCAGGACATTAGTCAAAGCCCAGTAACAGGTATGACCAGGGGAACTGTTTTTCTGCCATGAAATATATAATTCATCCAAATCGGAATTCATTGTCCACATAGGGCTTATTCACCAAGTTTGTAAAAGATTTCAGTGAGACCTGAAAGCCTTCAGCAGCACTGCAAGGAAAGCAAACTATGATGCCTCACTGTGTTCAGAAGAGTAGTAAACCAATTATGCAATGCTGTTCTAGTATATACTTTAGGTCTCTTGGCAACAGCATTAACCTTTTGCCATGCTGAAAAATGCCCATTTATTTCTACTTTTTGGTTTCTGTTTCAGCCATTTTCTAATTCAATACAGTAGTTCACATTTCAGCCAAAACTATTTATTAGCTTTGGCAAGGGACTTTAAGTCACATCCTCAGTCTATTAATAATAATTAATAATAATCCACTATTATCCACTGTTTGATAGACAAGATAGCACGTCTTTTTCTTAAACAAAAGCATACTATTTTCTTTGTATCAAATATAGACATTATCAAAATACATTTTTAATTAAAGCTTGCCACCTGTCATTTAATAAAATTCCTTCAATCAATTTATGAACATAATTGACAAATATTAAATCTTGAAAAGACAACAACAAAGCTGAGATAATGGAGATGGATGCAGCTTAAAGATGTAGATAAAAAAATCACCACAAATATGCTGACACTATGAATCAAGTTCCTACAGTAATAGAGGTTCACCTGAATAACAGTGTATGTGTCTTGAGAATTTAGTTCAGACGTCTGGAGATAACACAACCAAGTTGCCAAGGTAACAAATATGGGGTTTTTGATTGGAAGAATAAACAGGCATGTAAAACCAGTAGAAAATCAACAATATCTTGATGCCCTGGGGCTTTTCTAGTTTATATATGGCACTTCGTGTAGATGCTTGATATTAATCTTTCACAGCTGATTACCCCTTTCCTCATTTAGAGATTCCTTTAGAAACCAATTGTGTAAAATGGAGAAATAACTAAAGATTCTGAAGAAAGAACAAACTGGACTGTGAAGGCAGTGCTACAGTCCTACTCATCTGCTGCATCCACAAGCAAAATGCTGAGTGTTTTTGTCTGAAGCATAGCAGAGAGTATGTCAACGCAAAGCAACTCATACATAAGGGAGCTCTAAATCATTGCATAAATAAAATAAGGTAGCATTAGAACCATGAATATTACAAAAACCAACAAATGGGTCTGATTCAATTTTTAAAGTGAATTACACTGAAATATTTTCCCCTTTTGTGTTTATTGTCTATGAACTGTGATATTTTACTTGCACGAATCTTCCTGAAAATTATATTACAAATTGCATTATACTGGGAAATCTCAGGGCCCAGAGAAACGTTAGTTGCCCTCAATACCCTAATCACTAGCCTAATATTTTTTCAATTAAGTGAACTAGGCATGAATTTCAACTATACAGATCTCACTTCACATGCTTAGACAATACAGGACTGGGATCAGATGACATTATACTGCAGCAGTTCTTTTTGCTGATGTCTTATTGTCAGGTTTTATTCAGAGAAGGCAGAGAGTGATGTACTAGAGGTTTCCATTTTACTTAAGTGCAGCTGCTTTTTGCCTCTACAATCTTTTTTCCTTCACTTCCTTTCTCCTATCCAGTGTCTCCCCTCCTCCCAGAGAAAAAAGCATTAAATACAGATTCATAGAAACTTGAATAACTTACAGATTTGAATCAGGCATTTATAGTAACAAATTTACCTGTAGCTCTAAGGTTTTGAGATTTTTATTCCCTACGTATCCACTACTTGCACTTCTGGAAAATTACTGTCTTTCCACCTTCTTTCAGGCAGTTCAAAGCTATACCTTCTTTGGAAGTGAGGCCAAAGGCAGAAATGCTATTTGCAACAATTCCAACCTGTCCATATGCATCATCACCCTAAAAAGAATAGTTGCTTATAGTTTAATGAATAGTGTTCAGTGCTTTCCCGAGCTAATGAGCAGCACCTAAGTTACATTTTTAAAACACAATTCATTGTCTGAGAAGGAAATCTCTTTTGGCCATGGGAGTCATTAGCAATGTGGTAACAAGAGGTGACAGCGTGAAATGGAGGAGCAAGAGTGAGACATGATGGAAGTGGCAGTATCCCATTGAGCAGGAGGAGGAGGACCAGAGCAGGAGTTATGTGAAGGACTGACAGGGACATGAAGAACGAATGACTGAACTGATGAGAAGGGCTGGGGAATTAGAATGGGAGTTGGAAAGAGGAATGGGGACCTCCGAGATGGAAGGAGTTTTAAGTTTAAGAAGAAAGGACAGGGGCTGTCATACAGGTGGAAAAGGTTGGGCAGAACATGAAGTGGAAGATTGGTGAACAGGGCATTTTATGTCAGCAGGAGCAACAGGAAGTGGATAGCAAGGGGATGTGGAAGTCCTATGTCCAAAAAAGTGAGAGGCTGCCCTTTTGTCGTGCAAGAAGGGCCGGGATAGGAAGCATCAAGACTTTACTATGGTAACTCTAGAGCCATTCTAACTTTGATTTGTTTCAGCAGCAGACATCATGTACAAACCTGCCAGGCCTCTCTCACCATCCTCTCTAATTCAAGTCAAACACACTCTCTTTTGCTGAAATTCTTTCTAACTGCAATGCTTTTGGGCAAAACAGAATGACAGTGAACCACTGGGAAGGAAATTGAGATTGCAATCTGAACCAAACAACTTGCACAATTGCAGCACACTAGTTTATGAGCTTTCTATACTCAAGAAATAAAAAAAATCATCTACAGTTAAACCCAAGTCTTTAAAACATTAAAATAATGTAATGCAAATATACTTTCTTCTGAATGTGTAAGATGTTTAAAAAGACAGTAGTTTGAAAATTATGTCTTCATACAGCACATAGTGTACAAATTATATATACCTCCACTACAGGAGCCCGGTAGCATACACCTTCATATGACAGACGAGCCTTAAATTATACATAATTAACCCCAAACAGTGTTTGTATGTAATAAACATTAGTTTGAATACTGAACGTTTAAGTCATTGTGTTCTGAATAGAACATATTTAATTTCACTAACGTTTCACCTGTTTTTTCATCATCAGCTACTTGAGATCATTGAGCACAACATAAAGCTTTAAAATAAAGCTTTTGAAGGTATTGCGGCCATTGTAGTAGCTGAACAAATGCTGTACAAAACTGAGGTATAACAGAAGAAAACAAAAATATTTAATAATATGCCAAGCAACTGGTTACCAGATGCTATTCATGTGGAGAGCTACAGGTATTCTATGATAATCCTGAAAATCACTGTTATCACTTGTCATCTTCAATTATCACATATTCAATAGTTCTTCACGAGAAAAGAAACAGGGAATAAAACATATCTATGGGAGTTTAAATGCAATAACAGGTGTTTTGCACATCACAGAGCTTCCTCAACAAGCTCTCAAAACCAGTGCCCAATATTGGAATTGCAGCGCTGCACAGCCTGAGCTTTTCTCCTCAGATATTAACAAAATGTTTCTTAAAGGTCTTTAAAATGCCTTTTCCCTTAAAAAACCACCTTTTTTCCCTTCATATATCAGAAATAATCCTTCCACAAAACAGTTCATCTAGGCTTATTGGTATCTTTGGTACCATATGGATAGATCTTTTTTATAGTTTTTGAAAGAGAAAAATATTTTAAGAATAATGAACCTAATAGTTAATATTGATATTGACATGTACTTTGTGTCACATTCAGAGATTGGAACAACTTGAGATTTCCTGTTTGATTGGTGAGAGGATTTTGTTGTTTGTTTTAGAACCTCTAATTAACCTCACACCTTCACAACCAAGTAGAAACACCAATGGGAAGAACTTTTCCCTGTGCAGACACTCACCAGCTTATTCATAAGCTGAGAATGAACTGCAGTCTTTGGAAGCTAATGGAAGTGGTAATTAGCTAAACCAAAACACAGTTCTGCACACTTGCTCTCCTGTTCCTTCTTGGGGTTTTCTTGCTATTACCTGGAGCATTCACATTGAAACTGCCCTTGCTACTGCTTCCCATCTGAAACCTTAATTATCGTTAGCAACCATTTATGATATCAAAACATTATATTATAATTTAAGGCTAGTAAAGCGTTGTAGAAATGCATGTATGCTTATGAAACAAAGTTAATTTTAATAAAACCATTTCAACAGCTTTTCAACAGCTGCTCAAAATAACACACACACTAATTAGAACATTGTGGATTCTTTTTAATAAGCTTTGGAGGAACAAAAAGAAGATCTTTCTCTTAGGCTGAAAGGGTATTATATTGCATAGCACGCTTAAGGTGCTGCACAGCAGAGAAATATTTTTCCATACATTATTTCTACTCTCCATTTAAATAATATCTTAAGTTTACTTGCAGCATGATAACTCTGAATAGAACACATACAGAGCTGTTTCTAAGTAAGTACTACGTTTTTCCTCTAGGGGTAAACTGTCAAATGTCAATTATATAGATACTTGCACATTAAAAACCACACCCAAGTTTCTATAGATCTTACTCACTGATCCATCTCTAAACATCCCATCTATCAAAATACTAGGAAGATTCTAAATTTTGTATAACCTTGATGCAGATGGAAAGCATCAAAACAGCTATATCTCAGGTTTGTGAAAAAGCATCACATTACCATTGCAGAGCTGACAAGAAGTGACAAACGTTTGCTTCATCCTATGAGCTTGTTTAACAAGCAGAAGGGGACAAAATGTAACATGTCTGTCACAGGGATTCTGCTCAAGATTCAAGTGGTAATTCACAATCTCAAATACAGAATCTGAAAATGAAAAAAACCTGGGTGTCCATTTCTATTAAACTAAGGCAAGACGCAAACCCATTGTGATAGCCCTGTCATCCCGTCTTATCCCCAGCTCCCAAAACTTGCACAAAGAATGTTGCAATCAGCTTCAGGATGATACAAAATCTCCCAGGCCCTGACAGGCATAATCCTTTGGTAAAATAGGCTTCTTTATCTGTAATGCTATCACCTGTCAACAGAAGTGATGTGATGCCATATCAAGGACAGCATACAACGTGATTCAGATTTAGAATTTTTTTTAAAAAGTTTTCTATTGCATGAAATAGTCTGATTTACAGATTTCTGACAAGTGCTGTAATTATTTGAAGTACTTATGTCAAAATGGCATAATTTGTCAATATAGAAAAGATAATTGCAAGGTTACTAGTCAAAATAATTATGATTAAACCACTTTTTAGATACTGTTTAGATGATTATATAATGAGAATGACAACATAATCCAGTTACTGACATTGGAACTCGTGGAAATATTTCAAATATCTCAGGAACAATGTAGATAGATAAATGTTTTCTGTTTTGTTTTTGGTGTTACAAAGGTGTTTAGTGGTTGTTGTTTTTTTTTTTTTTCCTGTGGACCTGTCACTGAAGTCTCAAGCTTCACACAAGATGTCCCGTTAGTCTATTACTGTTCTGTACTGCGTATTCTTCTGGAAAAGACACAGCACTCCTGCCATTGTTTTATACCAACCTCGGTTCCTTCACAGTATCTCAGATGATTGAAAAATAGTATTTTCTAATGTGTTTTTTATCATTTCTAACAGCTCACTATATATAAGCATTTATTCCATGCATGCATAAATTATAAGGAGAGAGGGGACCTCTTTATGATCATCCAGTTCAGCTTCCTGCATAATTGTCCCTACTCATTGCAGGGGGGTTGGACTAGGGGACACTTCCAAGCTTCATACGTGAAGTTGAGAGTGACTGTGTCATATGGTTACCTGTAATTGTAAGGGAGTGGACTTGCTGAATCAAATGCTGTCTTTTCATGCTACATTTCCATATTGTTAGAATGTTTAATGGCCCTATTAAAAATTAATGTTTTTGCTCTTGTGTTAGTTTCCTCACTGATCTTGTTATGCCTTTATCTACTAGTTTAGAACTTATATCAAGATCTTCTCTCATGCATGCAACTCTAGATATTTTTTCAAAATATCAAAAATATTTTTTCCTCTTGGAAAAACTAGAGAGAGATTTAGCTTTTTTTTTATTGTAAGAGAGATCATCCTTGTATCATTTTTATGAACCCTTTCCAATTTCAACTTTATTTTGAAAATATGGTCTCTGTTAATGACTTACTTAATGTCACGCACATGTGATAAAACACCTGCTTTGACCTAATCTTTTCCCACTTAAAGGCAATCTTTAAAACTACATTTCCTTGCTATTTTTTCAAAGAGAGATAAATTACATTTAGCTTTACTTTGTTGACACTTCAGTTATATTCAGAATTATATTTTTCAAGAGTACATTGTTACCTCTCCTGTCCTTCCAATTTTCCTCATTTAAGTATGGAAAAGCTTTTTATTTCTTGAGGCATGACTTTTTACTTTAATGAAGAAAAAAGCTGAGTGTTCTATATGACCAACTCTCAAAGTGATATGAACTTCTCTATTAACTAAAACCTTCTTTATGATATACTCTTTTCTCATTCAGTCTTTTAGAAGGCTTTGTCCTCTGACTAAGCAGTCACAACTTGTACAAAATTACAGTATTTCTTCCACTTCCTCCAATCTCAATTACAAAACAGAAATGACACTTCCACAAAGCTATAATTAGTTCACTATTTGAATTCAATCCCTGGTCCAAAGTCTTTCTACTGCTTTTAAATAGATATTAAGAAAGTTCATGCTTATGGCTGTACCTGTCTTTGCTTGTAGGAAATACAAAAGATTATGGATGGAGCCTTTTTGTTAGTTCTGTTTGCAACCACTATACCAACTAAAAAAATAAAATAAAAATGTATGTATGGACTCACATATTCATTTTCTACACGATCAGTTTGCATCAGACACACTGATCCAAACACAGCATTGTTTAAGAGACCTTTATGTATTCAGATCATCTATCGAGTGTACTTACTGAACCCTCGCAGTCCTGACAGACTCATGAGCGTGTAAAAGAAATATGACCACAGAATGAACCCTTGAACTTGGGAGGACAGTATGCAGTAGATCATTTTAATAGCCATTTGAGAGCCAATGTCTCCTGGTATTTTAATAATGCCGGCTAGTATTACAGTAAAAATAATGTGCTTGAACTTTGGAAAATACAGTTAAACTTGTGTGGCACCTTCAGAATTTTGTCCCCTCTACCTAAAGCCTATTATATGAGAAGACTGATTTATCTCTTGATTAGGTTTTATAAAGCTATGACAATTCTTTGCAGAGAAGGATGAGAAATATTCATCCCCAGAGCTTTCATAAGCCAGTTAAAAAAAAAGAAAAAAA
>VXAK01027830.1:20760-55108 GCA_013399435.1 Arenaria interpres | reverse complement strand
CAACTCTGTCAAATCCGTGAATTCTTCTCAAATATATTTTAAATACAGTAGAATTCTTTACAACTTGTCAGGAATACACAACAAAGATGCATTAATACCTAAAAGCTTCAATGGAATACAAAGGACTTGCCTTTGGGATGCCTGATTTACTTTCTCTTTTAAGGAAAGTGTTACACAGTACACCATTCTGGCTGGCATCACACTGGATGCCTGTCAGAAGCTACCTTTTTTAACTGTCAACCCATCAAACTAATTGCTTTGTTCTGAATGTAGGTTGGGTAATAATATACTTACTTTTTTTTTCTTTTTTTCCTCTTTTTTTCATTTAACCTGCTGATAAAGGAGATAACTGTTTGGAAGACAAAGTATAGACATTTTTGAGAAGGACAAAATGGACATTACAAGAACTGAAAAAGTAATCATGTTTATACCCTTATGAGGTAAGTAAAACTATACTGAAATGGTAAAACAAGTGCAGGCATCTTGCCAGCATACTACTCAGCCTGCAGTACAGCTCTTTTAAAACTTTGTCAAGTATTTTGGCACTGAGAAACTGCTGACAAATTAATATGTTTATGTGCTGCATATAGCATCTATTTTGGACTGTAGTGCCGCACTAAACATATTTTCCCAAATACACTCACTTTATCAGATTTTTTTTTTCCTCTGAGAGGTTTCTTATCTAACTTTAACTATGCAGAAAGGTTTTTCTTTCAACTGTTTTTTATAAATATTTCAAATTACTAATTCATTATTCAATCCTGCAGGGGATTTGGACACTGCAATAATTGTATGTAATTTTGCTATATAGCATATAATTTTATCAAAAATGCAAAACTCTTTAGGCAACTGGAAACTTGTAGAATGGTGTTCATTATGGGTGTGTCGTATAAGTGATGTTTTGCTTGCTAATTTAAAAAGTAAAACAAACAAAAAAGATTCGTTACCACTAAACCAATAAAACTTTGTATACACAAAAATAAATACAAGCATTTTTATCGGTATATATACACATGCACATAGTTGTGTGCATGCATTTAATTCAAAGTCAGATTGCTTCCAAGTAAAACATCTTATTTATATTTAACTCAAAGATATCTCTAATAAAAGAAATTAAAGGAAATGAAGGGCTAAACTTAGATACTGTAAATGCAGTGAGAACAATGGCCTTCTTTTATTGAATAATCTAGTACTCACAACCCCTCTCCAGACTGTAGGAAACTGAATTCAATTCTTTCTCTCTGATGAAATTTGAATCCAGTTCACCCAGGTCAAAAAAACTCTTCTAAGTGTTCCACAAAAGACTACAAATAGGGAAAGAAAAGCAGGTTCATTCCATCTCCTCTCTTCATATTGTTGCACCCTCTCAGTACTCTTCATGGTTCCACTGTGTGAAAGTGTGTGGTGTGTTTGCTGAGCACACATCATTTGGTGTCTTGGGACATTTGCCCAGTGCCTTCAAGAACCGCTGCAATGAGAATAAATCTCCTTCATCGCCACTCCCCTGGACAGCCTATAACATGTGACAGTGTGTATGGATCCAAATCCTCTGTGCACTCTCTCCCAGCATGTATGTCATGATCTGAAGGTTGAGAGAAGAAAATTCTGATTTTTGTGAATCTCCAGTCTCCTCCCAAATTTCAGATGAAATTGGTGAATCTAACAAAATTAATTATCTTTTTATTTAATGGAAACTGCATTTTTAATGAATTAATTACCAACATCAAAACATTAATTTCATTCAAGACTGAAGACAGTGTGCTTCAACAGTACATCTTTTTGTCATGCTTGACATGGCAAAGCATTACTGCGATGCCAGAGATGAGGCTGATTTACATTGTTCAACATTTCTAAATTGTAAAATTCAGAGGCTGCTTTGGATGTTCTGGGTGGAAGTACGTAGTAGGTGCTCTCATACCAAAAGACATCGAAGTTGACTATGGTTCAATGGAGTAACTGACACGATGTATCCTCTTATTACAACGTCAGTCATTTTTCCAGCAAACAGACATGTCAGTAGAAAGGGGCAATGGACACTTTTCCCCAGCCATATGACTTTGGATGACCAAAGTACTTCACTATTAACTGGCTGCACCCAAATTCTGAAAGCTCCTTGAGGTATCTCTCCTCATTGTTACCTGATTGTAACCTTTACCAGCCACTAAAGGTTGGTAAGATAATTCTCTTTACTTTCACTAAATGACTTCAGAGAGTAGACAGTAGCTGTGTTTGGAAATGCTTAATGGGAAAAGATGATCAGGCTTTTCCCTCCTTCACTCCCAGTCCTTTGAATTCTAAGTCAGGAAGTAGTTGCCAACTTAAGTTTTCTGATTTGTATTCCCAGATCTGTAAAATTCTAACTAACCAAAATGTATATTTGTATTTCATTAATACAATCCTTGCAATGCACTTTGCTGGCATGAAACTGTTTAGAGAAGTGCTAGTATAGAGTAAAACACAAGTTAATGGGGCACTGAGGAAAGCAATTAATATTTAGCTTCCTTTGTAAATGCCTGTCTACTTCCAAGAACAACTTGTGTTAACGTAATGGTGTTAAACTGAATGGATGAATGGATGTCATCCATTCATGTGAATATACCTTTACAACCAGTGAAAGAGAATAGAAAGGAAAAGCCTGGGAACATTATATTCTCGGACAAATTGTTAGTTACAGAAGTACAAATAAAGATATCAAGGAAGATCTAGTGTGTGTTCAAGCACAGTCTTGCTATATCACACAGGAAAGAAAAAAAAAAGTTGCTGGGAAACCTGGTAGTAACTAATGCAAACAAAATAGAAGCAGAAGATTGATAAGAAAATAGAACTGGCTTGATTAGATCAATTCTATTAAAAGCTCTGAAAGACAATAAGTGATTCAAGAGAAGTAATCTGCAGTTCAGGTTTACTCAGTAATCCACTGGAGGTCTTTGTCAAAATCTTTTGACAAGCTAATTAAAAGGAGACATTTGTGCAGCACTGTGTATTTACCTCTGTGAAATGAATCAACTCATCTTCAAGTTTCTATATCCATATTTTCTTCTTAGCAGTGTCACAGTGACCTTTCTGGATACCATTAATAATCTCCTCCATCATGATAGCTTCAGAGTAATACGCTATTTGACTGCTCTGTTTTGGGGAGAATTTTTTTATGTTTAAGTAAAAATATGGAGAAAATGTTACATAGTAAAATTCTAGGTACTCTAAACCTCGATAAATGGTATAGTCTGCATATGTCTTTCTCTCTTACAGCTAAGGAAAATATCCTGAAAATGAATGTAGTAAAACCCTATATAGAATTCCAAATAGCCAGAATCCGTGATGAAAATACTAAAGCATCTTAAAACACTATGATGACAATATATTTCATTTAAGATACATTTATATTATGTCTTGATTGCTTCCTAATTTGACTGGAATAACATTGTATCTTCATGTCATTCTAAAAAAGTTGCTTAGAAAATAACAAATTAAGTAATCCCAGATCAAATTTTAACCCAGTTCCCCACATGTTTGTTTAAGGACTATAAAGATTTTAGATATTTTTCTTAGATATATTCACCCCCTCTCCAAAATATATATCACATATAACATTGTTTTTCCACAAGAAATCTCATGAGCCCACCTACAACCTCAACACTCCTTCAATAGATGGCTTTTATGTAACATTTCACAGCAGTATTTTGGAGGCAACAGATAGGGTCAGTCTAGTTTCTTTCAGTTATCTGTTAGCTACTGTTAAGTGGCAGCTTTTCATGGAGTTTGGGGGAATATTGGCTTATGTCACCTGTCCCCTCAGGTACAGATTTATCAGTCCCATATTTGAATTAATGCAGGACTCTGAAAAGGGCAAACCGATACAACCGGTGCAGTTACCCTTCCATTAGAGCCTATGGACGTTCCCACGTTAGCACTATATTTTGGCCCAGGAATGAGCTTTTGAAACGGATATAACACTGGGTGTCCCCTCTCGCAGTGCTAGATTAGGGGATACAAACTGGATTCATTCTGGACAATACCTAATCAGTGCGCGTGTCCTCAGAGCATGCTTCAGATGCCTCTAGGTCTAACAGGCCTATTCAGTCCTCGCAGTCAGGCTGGAATGAGCCTGAAGACCCCTGTCCTCCAAAACTCATGTAGTGAGGATGTCATCTTCTTGTCGACAAGTACTATGCCCCAGATTCACATCTACTGGGAAAAAAACAACTGTTGGTATAAGACATAGCCAGCTTTAAGACTGAGAACTGCCAATCTGATCATCTTCTCACACAAAGAATACATGCTACTCATTTCCTTACATTACACATTCTCTTACACAAGTTAAAAAGCAATTATTTCATGGATTTATTGTAAAACAGAAATAGTGACTGAGCCTTTGGTTTTGTGATAATGCGGTCATACATGTATATGTATTAGAAATTATGCCAGTTGCATTCTTACTGTGTTTTTATTGATTTCTTTTGGAAGGGCTTCCTCTTTTTGACTGTATAAATTAACATATCTAAAGAAAAGTCTTTTTTGCCTAGGACCATGATATAATTTTAAGTAATTTACCAGTGTATTCATCCTTGTTAATTTAAGCGAACTTGATCTGGGATAGAGTAACATTTCTATGAAGATATCTGTATACATTATATCAGCTCTCAAAATTGCTGAAACAATGTCATTGCCATTTTAATTCCCTCTGTCTGTTTTAGATGTTCTCAGTGTTACATAGATTCAAATTTGCATTTTGAAATCTTCAGGGTCTATTCCCTAATAATTGACTCATTTCTATTTTCAGTGTTTGTTGACTGCCGTTTTATTGGTAATTTAAGGTATGTTTAACACGTTCTTGTTAGGTATGTGAAAAACTAAAATGCTTTTATCGTAGTGAGATATCATAATTTGATATACAGCTCTGCACCACAGAGATCATCAGCATTCCCAACATTTCTTCACTGGGCAGGGGAAAATAAATAAAAAGTGGATATTATTCTCTTAGAAACTGGAGCCGGTCCTCTAAATATACACTTGCACTCCTTATTAATGCCAAGTGAATTGATTTTGTCATTGCCCCATTCCCCTTTTTCCTTTGATGATGTCTGAAGGTAAGGCTTTACCTCACAGCATAGCTGGCTGAGAGAAGGTACGCAGCATATTAACATACAGGGACTTTATTCCTGAGCCCGACAGTTACCACATCGCACATTCCAGCCTACGATCAGGTGTCATGTTGCATTGTCAAAAAATCATTAACTGATTTTCCCTGCATAGTTAATTTGTAGGCTAAGTCAGCAAACGTTCCTTATTTCAACAATACATCCAAGGGTGAGGGTCTTCTCTACCAAGTTTTGTATTCTGAGAGTTTAATCAAAATGACAGCTGGTCATTTTCCCTATTCCAGTGCTTAATGGAGAGAACTAAGAATTCTGAGAGGGTAAACCCTGTCATCTGCTTTAGACATTTATTTTTAAATGGGATAAATTGCTTCTGGAGATGTCTCTCTCTTTCTGTAGACAGAATATAGACGCTGAGGATGGGATTAATCTAATGTTTATTAATGACTAAAAAGTTAGTTGATTAGACTCAAGGTAATTACTCCAGACTCCAAGGAAGGAATCAGCCTAAGACATTGCGTCTATGCGCTGAAGCAGCTTCTGGAAATGCCATTTTCCTTTCTTTGTCTAAAAAAAAGACTAGCTTTCACTGCCTTATACAAACAACTTATAGATGTTTAAATACATGTGAAATGAGTACTCTGGTATGCGAATGCCTTGTCTGACAGCACTTATGCCTGTGGGTAAGTGCTTTGTGGAACAGGAGTGCCTACCATTTGTATTTATTCAGGGGTCTAGCCAATGTGTGATACTCTATGTACATTAGATAAGTGTACACATAGTGTAATGTCCAGTGCAGCTTCTTTTCTCTCTACAGTGGATACCCAGAGATATTATAACTCATTAAAAAATTATCATATTCTTTTCCTGTTTTTGGCATAGATGACATCTCAATGATTTTCTGTGACAGTGAATTTCCCTGGATGACCACACATTGACTTAAAAAAAAAAAATTAAATTCTTATAATTGTGTTCCATTCTGCTGACTTTTAATTACATTGAAAGACTCCCTGTGTTATGGGATCATTATGCATTATGCCACTGCTATTCTGCCACAGGATAATGAGGAGGGACTTTTCAGTTCTGAATTTTTAGTGCCTTGGCTAAGTCCCTTCTAACTCAGTTCAGTTCAGCATTAAATAATTTTAGGCTTTGTAATTTCTCATCAAATGTTAGGTTTGCCATGATGCTTGCTGGACACCTTCATGGCTCATCTCCAAATTTTTAATTTGGTACAAGACACACATATTCAGACATCTGTAAGTGAAAACTTTAAATACAGCATATTAGCTGATATGTCTATATTCCTAGTATGAACCAGTGTTTTTTAAAGCCAGTCACTTCATGCAAAGATGCTATGCCTAGGTTTCCTCTAGTTTATTACCAAACATAGACACAGTGATACTTTCCTGAGATTACAACAGATAATTTTTCTTAAAAGTTTGCAAGACATACAGATCTTCAAATTATAACATTTTTTTTGTTATTTTTCTTCCTGCTATTTTTTTCTCTGAGAAAAACCTCCACCAGGGAAGGTTCAGATTGCATATTAGGAAAGATTTTTACACTGAAAGGATTATTAAGCATTGGAATGGGCTGCCCAGGGAAGTGGTTGAGACACCATCCCTGGAGGTATTCAAAAGACGGGTTGACATAGTGCTTAGTGACATGGTTTAGTGATGTTTTTTTTATCAGAGTTAGGCTGATGGTTGGACTAGATGATCTTAAAGGTCCCTTCCAACCTAGACCATTCTATGATTCTATAATTTCAAAAACATAAGATAAAACCCTCAGTCTCCAGGATTCTTTTGATGTGGCAAAATATGGTTTCTGGGTTTCTGGCTTTTGGTCTTTTAATGTAGGTCTCAAGTTTCTGTGTTCTGTGGTCTATGATGTAAAGAACATGTGAAACAGACTATTTTCCACCTCTGGACTAAGAATCTAAGCATTTCTCTCCTGAAATTTCAGATGACTGTTCAATTAACCAGCTATGCCTCTCTAGTCTTCTGCTTCTTTATATTCAGGCCCTGCCATTTTGTCAGTCAAGTCAACATGAGTTTTTGAAAGCAATTTCAGCAGATTAAGACCCATAGGATTGGGAAAAATGTTAATGTAAAGCCTGTAGTGCTAAATCCTGTGAGATTGTGGCCACAGAATCACTCACAGGAGGTGTTTGGCACTCAGGGACAGTGCTCAGCATCTTAATGAAGTACATAAGCCCTCATCACACAAAAGCCAATATTTGCACCTAGTTTTCACAAGAGAAATTGATTCTGTAGAGCTGAATCTGCAAGTAAAACTGTTTCTGTTAGAACTCATGCCAGGAAAAGATTCTGGTTGTTTTGGGGTTTTTTGCCATATTGTGTATGTATGTGCACACTTGGCAGGCTTCTCCAAGTTTTCACATCAAGCAATTGTATCTGCAAAGATGTCAATAGGCAACTCAGAGTAGTTGTAGGCAACCCTGAAAAGTTGTAGTGCCTTCCTTTCCTGATCAATCTTTTAAGTATTTGTGGAAGATCATCCTCTGGTAAGCAAAATATCCTTTGATGGATCAAAGGCTTAGCACACAAAAAAAGATAAATGATAAAATGAAAAATGATGGAACTCCTTTAACAATTCATGTAAAATTGATCATAACATATGAAGTGCGTCAAACTTGTTTCAAGACATGACAGCAGCTCCTAGGATAGTCCTTTTTTTTTTTTGTAATATATTTTCTAAACTTACGTCTGAGTTGAGGGTCTTAGAAAATACTGATAAGCTTATTATAAAGAGAAGTGATTCTGCTTTTTGCTGTTCAGGAGACAAAAGTGCAGGACTGCAAGGATATCTTTCTGTGCCGTGGCTCCTCTGGCCCTACTGAAAGGATCTCCTTCCTTTATGCTCATCTTGTAAATAGATAAAAAAAGGGATCAATCATTTTTTGGCTTATGAGTAAAGCTATTTTGGTCTTTAGTGCCAAAAGGAGAATTTCTGAGCCTTACTCTAAAGCTTGCTCAACTGAGTTACGCCAAAGTAGCCATGACAAAGTAGAGGAAAATCCATCAGCTCCAGCCTCCTCAGATTTCTCCATGTAAGCATATATTTTTGAACGAAGAATATGTTGTCCATACCACAATCTAAAACCAGATTGCTTTGATTTTTGTAACTCAAGATAATATCACTTATCGTTTCTTAATGTTATAATCAAGGGATTCTTGAAATCTTCTAGGTATAGTGTAGAAATCTTCTAGGTATATCCTGATCCATAGTCCTTGGCTCGACTAGAGACGCAACACTTGCTAGTAACTCTACAAAACAAAACCAATGCCTGCATGCAAAGGAAAGCAAAAAGAAAGCAAAGCCTTAAATTAAAATATCAAAGGGATTATAGTTATATCTAGAGAAATCATTTTCACACACACATAGCACCTATATACATGAATTTATTATTTTGCCTGTCTTGTGGTCCTTTAAATTTCAGTCTTGGTGAAACCTGGAGGCTACTTTGACTTGTACAAATGCTAATTTTAAGCGTCCAGGCTAATTCCTCCTAATTTTATATACCGTAGCACACTGACAAATCATAGGACTTAATCCCTCAGCAACATTTTAGCATGGAGACATTGAAAGAGCCAGCCAGCTAACAATTACTGCACATGCAATTACTTTCCAGGAAAGTGACAGGAGAACTTTAAAATTTAAACTCAGCAAATAGCTAATAAATCTTTCAGATGAATAATTTTTCAAAGATAGGAGCCTGAAGCAAGCTCTGGGTGGCCTATGAAGGAGTAAATTAACAATCTTACTTGTCTACTATCCTAATCTAATCTCTTACCTGCTCTAAATAGTTACGTCCTTTTGAGAGATTTGGATTCTGATTACACAAAGCACTTAAATATCTGCTTCATTTTAACTTCAGGATATGCTTTATGAAAGCATGTCATTCTCTGCCTCTGTCCTTCTCCCTGATTGTCTATCTAGTTGAGAAAGAGGGGAAAAAAAATAAAATTGTTTCTTCTTTTTCGTATCACATTCAGTTTGGATTTTCAACAATCAATCACCTTAACTAAACAGTTTGTACTCAGATAAATACAGAGGAAGATGTGAACAGCTGTGAAATTTCAAGCTATTTGGATTTGTTTGTATAAATTTAAGTATTCTCTTTTTTTAAAGCAAGAAAGGGCAATTACAATATTTTCTAGATTAGTCTAGTAACAGGCTAATTTGCCTTTGAAGTTAAATGCGGTTTAATTCTACCTCAAACTAAGGATTTTCACATTCAGATCTCCCATTTTACAGGATAAAGCTTCACCAAAAGTTGCCCTCTGTATTATTATGGTGAGAACATTTTTACACCTGTTGCTATGGAAATATCAATGGTTCAGTTAAATGATAGTGTTTCTACCATAAAAAAGTAGAATTAGAACATTTCTCCAGTTTAAAGGAGATTATAGTCTGTACAAAGTCTGCACAGAAGAGAAAGGACAGAACAGGCGTAACTCCTGCCAGAAGTTCAATAGTAATGAAGTTATACTGACTCTTAAGTGATGTTTTAGGTACTTCTTTATTAGTTGTTTTGCCAGGATTAAATCAAAAAGGGAATTGCTAAATGGATAAGCAAGGGAAAGTTGAAGTGAGAAACTGAAGCCAGAGAAATAGAATGGTGGGCAAATTAGTTGGGAATATGATACTGAGAAAGTAACATGAAGTTTGATGCTCTCATTACAGTGTTTGGTCCCTGCTTGAACAGTCAGTTCTGGATTGTCTGCTCTGCTTCCAGTCCCTTTCCCCAAAGCCATGATGCTGAAAGAAAGGAAAGCTCTCTGAGATCTAGAGCCTAGGAAAAAACAACCGCATGTTTCTGACCTTGGGCAAAACAAGCCTGGATTGGGCTGGATCCTGTCACAGGGGAAAACCAGTCAATTCACATGGTTCAAACCGCGTTTCGATCAAAGACGTTCATTGATTTATTAACAACATGTAAACAAAGATCAATATCAACACAAGTGATAAATCACGATACTTGACAGAGTGTTAAATAGCTACACGTTTCCCAGCCCCCGTAGCAGCACACACCTCAGCTCCCAGGTAATCCCCCTCTGCCCCCTGCCAGTGCCTCACAACCCACCCCTGCCCCGGAGTGGGTTCCCCTGCATGTCCCCGTGGCCACCCAGCCTGGCCCAGGGGGGTGGTGGCCGGGTGGCGCTGCTGTCAGTCCCCCTTCAGGGTCTCTCTCACCTGACAACTCGTTCAGCCTGCTTTTATGCCTCTTTTCAGGCTGACTCCACCTGTATTTCTGTTTCTGATCCTGTGCCCGCAATGCACATGCACCCCACGGTCACTCACGGCCATGCCCAACAGCTGGGGCTGTCGGGGCCACCCCAAATGTGGGTCATTTGTGCACCCCCCACAAACCCACTCTACTCTTCTCTCCAGGTATTGCTCCATGAACAGTTTTCTACAAGAGATTTTGAGGCTTTGATGTCTTTTTTCTTCCTGAAATTTCATGGAAGAGGACTGGATAAACTACTTGATTTACACTGCTACTGAGAACAACATACACGCACACAAAAATTAAAATGATGTGAAGTCCCTTAGGGAAAATATTCTTGAGTTACCAGACTCTAAGTAATGAACTTCCAGGCATTTGATTTTATTGGAATTTGGCTCAACATTTTATACAGTGGAGATTAATGAGCCCTGACCACTATCAAACTTTTATGATGAATAGATAAACTTTTATTCGTCGGAGAATCATCTCCAAAGCAATCTTGTAGCTCATATACGCAATGCAACTGATATCGCTGTCCACTGCTTAAATTGTTTGATACCATTGTATGTTTTTGAAAAAAGGTTTTTTTCTGGACTTGAACTTAATTGGGGATTTGGTAAAGCTTGAACTATTCGTTATTCACATATTTTAAATGGCCAAATTACAAAAACCAAAAGAAAAGGATGCGTTATTATTTTAGACATTATGACAGTAAATTAGAAATAATCTCCATTTTTACTAGGGTATGAATTTGTTGTTATCAGCTAAGGAACCTAGTCTTAAAGTTCAGTTCAAATGCATTTCAATGCCTGATCCAGCCATTCAACCAAATCCGTCACAAATTTCTACCTCATTAATAAATTTTTTTGGAGGACATCCCGATGTATTTGAAAGGAATTAATTGAAGGTATACTTGATTTTATTTTGTACTGATTGGATATTTTAGTTTCAATATGCCCTCTGAACTCTTGAAACAATAACTGTCATTTGGCTGATTTGCTTTACTACATAAGTGAAATGGGACATTTACTCTTGTGAAGGCATTAATTTTATGTATGTACATGAAAATTGTGGCATCACATCTAAGTTGATTAGCTTATAGTCCCTCTATATCCTATGGGAAAATTAATACACCCTGCTCTAAATGAAGTGTCCCAAATAAGAAGGATGAATTGCATTTTTCTCTCCATACACTGTAAAAGAGAGAAAAAGATGGATGACTAATTTGATCAGTCACTTTGCCTTTGGGCAGCTAAAACTGTGGCAATGCCTCTTTTAGGGCATTATTTTCCACTTTGTACTATTTTTTCTTTTATTTCTACTGTGCAAGTCCACAAATTGTCTGTCCTTTTTGTCTGAAAAGCTGCTCTCTTGCTTATCAATGGCATCCTAGGTTTTTGCCTGGAGTAAAAGCTTGGCTATGTAGAAACTTGTGAAAAGTAGCAGATAAAGACGTGAAGTACTTTAACTTCAGGCTGAGGAACATTACACTGCCCACTTCATAACTTTCTTTATCTTCCTTCTGTTGAATGCTAATTTTCTTCATGAAAATGCCAAACTAAAATTAGAGTCTACAATATGGAGTTTAGAGATCTTTATTATCTCCTTGTGTCTTAACTTCAGCCAGTCTTGCATAAACAGCCCCTATATACAGAATAACTGATGTACAAAACAGGTGTTGTCTAAAAGATGCTACTGGTAGTACTTACAATACATGGATAGCGTTCAGATCCACAGTTTGTCACTTTGAGCATAGCAGCCTTCATGCAGCCCTCGTTTTGCATTACATATGTATTTTTCCCTCTTTAGCCCAAATGTAATTCCTGATTCTATCATAAATATCTCCCATAGTATTATTTTCCTTGAAAGTGCGTTCAAGTGTTTTCTAAAAAGGTAATACTGGTGAGTGAATTATAGCCATTTCATGGTCAAAATGTGCGCAAGTACTGGGTAACAAGCAATGACAAAACTCAGCATTAAAAGAACCAGATGAATCTGTGACTACCAGATTTCTTGTGCAATGAATCACAGAATCACATGGGGTTGGAAGGGGCCTCTGGAGATCATGTAGCCCAACCCCCCTGCAAAAACAGGTCCACCTAGAGCAGGTTGCACAGGAACACGTCCAGGCGAGTTTTGAATGTCTCCAGAGAAGGAGACTCCACCACCTCCCTGGGCAGCCTGTTCCAGGGCTCTGCCACCCTCAAAGGAAAGAAGTTTCTCCTCATGTCTTTTTTGCCATCAGAGAAATAAGATCTGGACCTCCCAATGGGAGCAATGGGCAAGGCTTAAGCCCTATATGGGAGAGGTACATCACTCATGGTGTGCTGGGCTGTAGTATCAAGGGAGCAGAGCTGATGATCTGGAAGGTGTCTGTCAATAATACGGTCCTAAATATGATATTCACACAACTGTCATCTTTTAAAAATAAATTATAATTAAGAACATATCATGGTGTTTATTTAATACTGTTGTTGGGAATATTTAGTATACTAATGCAGTATAATGCAAATCTATTAGTTATCAGGAGACGTAATATGTCTGACTGGAGTGTAATCTGTTGAATAATTTCCTTCAACGGACTTTATCCCTTAAAGAGAGTCATTCTTAGAATTAAAACTTACAGTCACAATTAAAATATTAAGAACAAAAACTGAGAAGAGAAGGAGCTTGAATCTGAAAATAATGGGGCAAGGTTTAGGAAGAAAATACATGAAGCACAGAAATGATTCTACCTTAGTAAATTCAATTCTTGGGAATATAGCAATGAGCTAAAACTGCAGATTTTTATGTGACGTGAGGTGATTTGTATCTTCTGCTAATTTGTCACCTCTGTCACATTATTGTTTTCTAATTGTTTCAACAAGTTAAAATGTAATAAAACTGTTATTCAAATATCAGAAGCGCCAAACTGCCTTTTCAGCATTATATTCTGAATTTTCATAAAATAATAAGAAATTAAGTAGGCTTTAATGAACAGATTATCATCTTCTGAGAATAGACCTAGCTTCAGCTGTTCATTGCAAACAATTAATTTGATTAATCTTTCAATTTTTTTTTCTGTTTCCCAGTTGTTTGTGAAGAGAGTTTGATTTTCATAAATTTGTTAATTTGTTAATTCTTGGACTATCTGAGTAGTTTCTGAAAACAGTGAGTTACAGCAGAATATTTTATTGCAACAGCTTTTCTCCATAAGAGGAATTTTACAATGTGTTGCATACTTAAATAATCAGTTCCATTTGTAAAAACAATATTTTATTAGTGTATAATATATTACATATTTTAAGATGAGAACTGTGTGTGTCAGAGGAATTTTACCCTCCCTGAGGTGCAGGCAGATGTCTTTGCTTTATAAACCTACTGGCTTGATAAAATGCCAGGCAGGAATGGAATGAACTAAGGCAGCAAGCAGGTCTCCATGACACCTAGCTTTTTATATACACATAAGTGTTTGCATAAATGGACAAGGTGAGAGAAGAAGTGAAGACCAAAGATGCTTATCATAATTATTGCTTCCCATTATAGACTAAATGAAATTGAGTCCATTATTAACTTTGTGGGTTGTTCCTGCTGTTGCATGTCTGATTACAAGAGCAAATTGTGTTTCATGGATTTACCCAGGAACAAAAATTTGCAGTACACTGCAAGTTGTACCTACTACTTGCCTTATTATATTTTAATCAAGGCTACTTTCCTCATACACATCCCCTGTCTCCCTCAGTGCTGCTTATCTTGGGATACATTGCTAATATTTAGGCTCCTATCCTAACTTTTAGTTCACCTTCCCAGAGGAAGTTCTTCCTGTCTCAGAAATGACTCCATAAGCTTCTGTATTTTCATTGCAGGCCCTCTGGTCTGTTTTTTCTGGTTTATTCCTTATAGCAGAGTGAAAAGACCAGAAGTCTCTTCTCTTTGGTACCATCTCTCTGACCAAATTAAGCTCCTGATAATTTCCCGTTGTACACTCTTTCTACCAGCAGCTTCTGTACCAGTAGTAGATTCTGGTGCATTGATTTTCCAAACTGAAACTTATTATCAGAGTTGGCCCAGAGTAGGTTCTTTATATATTATTTACTGTTAGCACTTCTCCTGGATATTCTTCTTTGACCTCTCTCCCATTAACTGCTTTTGTCTTCTGATTTAATTTCTCCTTGTATTTATGTTTTTGCTGTCCATTCATTTCTTCTACCACTCCCTTCTGGGTGGATGGAAATTCTTGTTCCCCCAAGACCCCAGTCCTCTACCACAAGAGGAAGTGATGCCTCTAGTGAGCTTTGACCCTTCGGCCAAAATGACTGAATACTCTCCAGCTTAATATTGTACTACTTACAACCCTGTTGCCTGAAGGCAACCTTTGTAATTGTCACTTATCTAAAACCCTAGCAAAATGCCTTCGACGCACAGCCACCCATCCCTGCTCCATTACACCTATTCTATCATGCTCTTCCATAGTTTAACATTTAATGGCAGATTTCTTTTTCAGCCTTACAGTCAATAGCTTTAGAAAACAATTCTGGATTTCATTGACATTGGGAACTGAGAAAAAGAAAAGGAGTCAAGGAAGAAAAAAGGAATAATGGATAGCTGTTGAAAGATAAATAATTTGTAGAGATGTTTATTAGATCAGTAATTTAAACTAAAGGATCTGTTGGAAGTAGTTGTGGCTCCATCTGTGTTCATCTACTTGGATTTGCTCATGTGCTGGGTTTTCCTCCTGTGGGACAAGGGCACAAAAGGAACAGGGGGAACGGTGTGTGCTTGCACCTTGTCCTGACAGGCAGGCACATGCTCTTGTATGCCAGAATCAACCCATGCACGTTTACAACATCCACAGAAAATGTCACAAGCCGAGGTGCATTTTTTTTTTCCCTAAAGTGATAAATTTGGATATTGATAAATAGCTTTTCCAGTGCATCTTTTTCTCAACACTGCCTAACAGGATTTGGTTCCATTAAGATATTTCTTGGATCTCTGAGGAAAGCTTAAAAATTCAGGCTGAAAATTTAGGGCAGATTAGCAACATCAGTATTTTGTGCATGGTGTAGGTAGGTCTAATGTAAGTGACGATTCCTTTGTGTGGGAATCTGAAGTCTTTTCCACTGGAATCTTTTTTTTTTTTCCTCCCGTTTTCTGACTTGGAACAGAAATGTAACTACCATTATAAGACCACACAAGTAGAGAATTTTCAAACTGATAAACCTTCATTAAAGCTTCAGATTTAATCTGAATATTTGGCAAGTAACCTTGTTAGACATTAATTTTGTCTACGACACTTCTGAATATGAGACACCAAGCTAAACACAGATATACTCTATCAGCAATAGTTTTCTTTTTTTTTAATAAATGACCATCTGTAGAAGATTGGTGTAAAAATAACCCACCAACTTCTTGTACTTAGGTTTTTCTTCTTATCCAACCTCTTCTGTTGAAGAAGAATATGTGGGGTTTACTTGCCTTAATTATCAGGTGTTGTGATGCAGTGCATTCTCATTTTGCTCCAATGGGATGTATGAACTCTATTTATTTCCCAGGTGTTAATTGGGAAAATCTTACATGTGGGAAGCCGTTGTATGTAGGCACTCTTTTATATATAACTTTCTGAGATGATAATACAGTCCAGCTTTTTTCTGTACTCCACAGCAGCCAGAAATCTACAAACAGAAGCTTACACTCATAAAAACACTCTGTATCCAGGACAATGATCTTACCAGGGAAAAATTAGTTAGGAAGTAATAAATCTTGATTTTAAAGAAATTTAAAATTAATAATTTTAATTTAATTTGAATTATTTGAAAAGGCAGAAGAATGTACTTTTTACCCTGGATTCATTTTAAATTCTTCAGAGTTGGAGGCCTAAAATTATTGGTTTAGTATCAACTGGGTTGAGTCTCAGTTCTCTCTGATTCACCTCAGTGGGTCTGTTAGTGCCTTTACCAACCACAGAGATACCACTGGGACAAATGTCACACCAGTAAGAGTTTTGAATATTTGTAAAGAACAAGATTTTACCCAGTTCCTTGTTTAGGTGTTGAGACTGGGTAGTCAATTTTTAGACTCCTCTTTTTTGGAAATATCAACCATTATGCCTACCTTCAGCTTGGAAAAAAGTTTGATGTTTATTATCATACTCTAATGGATTCATATAGCTGTAGCTATTTTTCCGTTTGCTGGACAAGGTCAAAACCAACAAATTTCATTTGCTTAAGAAGGCCTTTTCTGGACAACTTATTTTACAGCCTGATTTAGCAAAATAGCTTCCTGAAAAAAAAGTGTATTAGAATAGGAATTTTGATGTGTAATCAGCATTTATACAGCAGAAACACTGTTGTAGGTTGTAAGTGAGGTTATAAGGCAGGATTTGTACTAAGCCAGCTGGTCTAGAGAGAAAATGAGAACTTCAAAGCTCCTTGAAATAGATCTCTTTGTAGCAAAATATTTAAGATTTTTTTCAACCAAGATAAACAATGTTCAATGGACAGCATTCATCAAGAGAGGAGAAAACAAACATACAAGAGAACTCCAGATCTAATCAGACTTGTTAAATCTGGCCCTTAAACCATCTTGTTTTTCAATGATTTTTTCTTCTTGTTTTCTTTGTTTCTTTTTTCTGCCTTTTTGTCTTTGCTCAGTGTAAAAGCTATTGTTTTTGTAGGTTTCTACACTGAAAGAATTTGATTGCGATACTCATGCAGAATGTGTTATACATAAGAGTTTGCTGTGTACACATCAGATTTACGCATATGTTTTCCATTGATGCTGTTGCACTGAATTTTGAAATCTCCATAATAGAAAGATGAATATATACTGTATTCCAGTACCCAATCACTGATACAGTTCACTTCAAACTGGTAATGAGGTATGAAACAACAAAGCAAGACACTAGCAGCCAAACAGTAGAGAGGGAAAGAAAAAAAAGGGAAAGAAAAAAAAAGGAAAAGAAAAATGCAAAATAGTAAACAGAAGACATTGTGTATAAAAAAAAAAAATAAGAAAACTAGAGTCCTAACAGTATAACATTTTTAAACAACAACAAAAAAGGTTGAAAATGCTGAATTTCTTTGTGAAAACCACTGGTATTTTTAACAGAGCTCACCCAAATATGTCTACAATGTTGTACTGTCCAGAATACAGGCCAGCGAATGGGACAATCCATTTCTTCCCATTCTGTTTCACAGAATCTGGGAAATACAAAGTGGGCTTGGACATTTTGCATCTTTTACCCATGTTCTCCCCCAAGTTATACTTTTGGAGCATATAAAGCTGTCCCACTGCCCCACATGCTCCCCCTTTTCAAAGCCACTTCTCTGTTCTGCCCTTGCTCAAGCAGTTTGCATCATCCAGAAGCCAAGGATGAGCTCCAACTCTGTGGGGAGCTGCCCTACCATCCCTATAAGGCTCCATATGAGCTTTCAAACTTCGCCCACAAAGCTTTCACCAGTTTTGCAGCTATGAAATATTATCACAACAGGAGTAGCTTCAACCTATTACCTGACCTGGAATACTTGAGGAGATTTTGCATAGCATAGCTGGTTATCTGACCAAAAGAGACGTTGTGCAGCATACCAATAATTAACACAATCGATGAATTATTGCTTTGTGCCAAGATAGCACAAAGGTGTGTTTATCTTGCATACCACATCTGGACTGATAAGCCTAATTGATACAAAACACAGCTTTCTTCTCTCCAGTAAATTATCATGCATGTAAGCTGTGCTTTTCAAATTCACTTTTATCAGTAGCTCTAATTGGAATTTTTTTTTGAGACTGACTGACATTTCTCACTCATTATCAATAAATATTTTATGGAGTAATGTAACAAAAACTCAAAGGTTCTCAATTAAAAAACCAACCAACCAAAACACAACAAGAAATAATTACATTTGATAATATCAGTGAGAAGGAAAATTCTTACAGACTCACTTGACAAACTACAAAAAACAGCACAGAAGTTCATCTTTGGTATAACCAAAGTCATGCAACTCCAGATATTGACATGTTATTTTATTTTTTAAAAAATACTCTTACTAGTAAAGGCCAAGAACCCTTTAAAAAACAATTGAGACTGCCCAACACCATCATGTTCTGTCCAAAATGCCTGTTAGAGATTTAGTCTCAATGCTCTCATGAACTGCTTTCTGATTTTAGTATTACTGTATGTTTTTATAATATTTCATTTCCCTTCCACTTGGAAGCAAAACACAGTTAAAATAATATCTCAAGCCATGCATGTAAATACAGATTTTCAAGAAAGAAAATAATCTAATTTTTAGGAATGCAGCAATCACTCCTATTCACAAAAAAAAGGGAGTAGTAGACAGATGTTTTTTAAACGTATTCATAAAAAAGGTCTGACAATAGAAATTCCCCTTTCTGCCTCAGTTCCTTGTTCTAGCACGTAACTATCCATACAGTTTAAGAACTATTTTTTCGTAATTACTAATTTAAATCTCCCTTTCTGCAAATTAAGTCAATTATGATTTGTTCTGTCCTCGGGTAAAGTGGAGATCATGAATTGTCTTCTTAATAATCTTTTACATATTTGAAGACCATTTTAATGTCTCCCCTTAGTCTTCTCTTCTTTTCTAGACTAAACAAAGCATTACTTTCAGCCTTTCTTCACAGGTTATTCTTTCTAAACTCCCCGTCATTATTTTGCTCTTCAATTTTGTTCCAGTATCCCTCCAACTTAAATTTTGGTGTTTAGAGCTCCACATAATAATCATTCTGAGGCCTCATCAGTGCTAAACTGATTATGATAATTTAAATAATTACCTCTCCTGTTCAACATACAATGGTCCTATTTGGCTATGTTTGTTTTCTGTGTCTGGTGAACTCCTAATGCACTCTTGCTGTATCCTCATGTGGATGCTGTCAGGCAAACAGCTCAGTCTATATGCAGCAGGCACCATCTTCCTTGAGAGGTGACAGCTCAAGAGAGCTTTGGACTCATATGGGGAAATCTGTGACTCTGTGGCTGCTTGCCCTTTGCTCTGCCCAAGGTACAGTCAGTCAATGACACCTGAAGCACAAGCGGGATGGGGAGAGGCTGCATGGTGGGGGGCTGCTCTCTTTATTGAATTTAATATCCTTTGCTTCAGAACATTTCTTGGGTCTGAAAATAGATTTCCCTTATTTATTCCCTAGTACCTGAGTGGTACTACTGATTCTACACGTTTGTGTTCTAAGATACTAGCCCAACATATTAACATGCTTCCTGGAATGAACAGAAGAGACTCAGGTAAAACCTCATTCTCCCCTTTCTATACCAGTCACCTGGTGTCTTGATGTACTCATTGATAGTCAATCCTGCCTGGGGGAAGAACCAGAAAAAATAATTCGTTTGGTGAGATGATATCTTTCCCTAGCCCAGAGCATAACCAAACATGCAGCCACACACTAAACAGTGTTTGTAACTTTCCATGACTGATTCTGCAGCTCTTGATTACAATATTGCATTGCACATTTATCTTCTCAGCAATGTCTGTGACTGTTCTGCGTAAAGTAGCAAACACTGTCATCTGATGAGGGACTGTGAAAGAGGTTTCTTGAGAACTGAACCAAAGGATTTATGATCCAATTGTGTTTCTTTCTGCACTCTGTACTCTGCATATACACTAATAAAATCTCACAAAAGGAGATAAATTTATTACTGCTCTTCTCTTAATTTTGCTTTTGTTAGTACACTGGAAGTAGAGCTTCTGTCTTGTATTGGCCAAGCTCTTGGAACATCTTTGGAAGCATTTTCTTCCATGGTCATAGAATCATAGAATGGTCCAGGCTGGAACGGACCTCCAAAGGTCATCAAGTCCGGCCTCCCCACAGTCAGCAGGGACACCCCCAACTAGTCAAGGTTGCCCAGGGCCTCATCGAGCCTCACCTTGAATATCTCCAGGGAAGGGGCCTCAACCACCTCCCTGGGCAACCTGTTCCAGTGTTCCACCACCCTCGTGGTAAAGAACTTTTTCCTAATCTCCAATCTAAATCTTCCCTTTCCCAACTTAAAGTCATTGCCCCTCGTCCTGTCACTACTGGCCTTTGTAAACAGACTCTCCCCAGCCTTCCTGTAGGCTCCCTTCAGGTACTGGAAGGCTGCTGTTACGTCTCCCTGGAGCCTCCTCCAGGCTGAACAACCCCAGCTCCCTCAGCCTGTGCTCGTAGCAGAGGTGCTCCAACCCCCTGATCATTTTAGTGGCCCTCCTCTGGACCCGTTCCATTTAGGTCCATGTTCTTCCTATATTGAGGGCTCCAGACCTGCACACAGTGCTCCAGGTGAGGTCTCACCAGAGAAAAGTGGCAGAATCACCTCTCTGGACCTGCTGGCAACACTTCTTTTGATGCATCCCAGGATGCGATTGGCCTTCTGGGCTGCAAGTGCACACTGCCTGCTCATGTCCAGCTTCTCATCCACCAGCACCCCCAAGTCCCTTTCCTCAGGGCTGCTTTCTAATACCTCACCCCCTAGTCTGTGTTGATACTGACGATTGTTCCGGCCCAGGTGCAGAACACTGCACTTGCTTTTGTTGAACCTCATGAGGTTCGTCTGGGCCTACCTCTCCAGCCTGTCCAGGTCCCTCTGAATGACATCCCGTCCCTCTGATATATCAACAACACCACACAGCTTGGTGTCATCTGCAAACTTGCTGATGGTGCTCTCAATCCCTCTGTCTATGTCATTGATAAAAATGTTCAACAGCACCAGTCCCAGCACGGACCCTGAGGGACACCATTTGTCACTCCTGTCCATCTGGACTTCAAGCCATTGAGTACCACCCTCTGGATGAGACCATCCAGCTGTTGACATGAATGGTGATTCGTTTCTTATGATCATACAAACAAATGCTGTTACGCTGTACTGTCATCGTTGTCACTGCAATGTTCTCGTGAACACTGCAAATTACCATGACCATTGCCTCAGGAAAAGATCTTTTTCCCTGGCTATGATGAATGAATAGTCCAAGCATTCTGAGATAATTTTGCCCCATAGTGGTTTCATAGTTAGGATCTTCAGCTTTGCTGTCATCTGGCAATTATCTGTGCAACATATTCAGGGTATTTTGTTTCTTTTATCACAAACTAAAACTTACATCAAATGAAATCGAACAGACCTTCATATGAACGTGCTATCCCAGCTCCAGAAGTTCACAGTAAGTGTACCACACTGTACAATGGAGAACAAAGGTTTTAAGCTTTCATGTTTTGACTTTTTTTTAAAAAATATGCTTTCTAGTTTAATCTCTCTTTTATTTTAACTGTTACCTATTTATTGTAGAGGGGCTTAATTATCCTCCTTTTAGTGTCTTCCTCTGTTCTCTTTAGAACCAGTGCAATGAAAGAGGTACTCTTAAGGTACACTTCATGTGACAACTATTGTCATAAGATGAACCATACTTCAGAAATATTTAATTTTTTTCATAATTATAAAGGAAATTTGTCACAATTTGCTCACGTGTAGTTCAGACTTGCACCTTAGGAACCGGAGAAAAATTGTAGAGGTGAAATTTAAGCCACAGCTCCTTCTTATGTATCACCTAAAAGACAGTGTCCAGACTTGCAGAATATGAACCAGCATCTTTTTACTCCTGTATCACTTCAGTGATATAAAGATATAGTAATATAAAGATATAGTGGTAAAGACATAATAGTATCCAATATCAGAACCTACTTTATAGTAATTTAATTTAGTTTGCATCAGTTTCTGAGAACGCCATGTGTAGGAAATACTGCTAAATTAAAGAAATATCACATCTATCACCTCCTTCCTATCCATCAGGCCTTCTGTATTCCTCACATTCCACACTTTGTTCACTTGCCTTCCTTGGCTTCTTGAGAATCAACATAATTAATTCATACTATGAGTTTCAGTTGTTTACCACTTTAGAAAGAATATATTTATATTTATATACACACACACACACATATATAAATTATTTTAACTGGCCATGAAGAGGTATCTTCTGCTAATCTTGAAGACAGCCACATGATTTAAAATCATTTATATGGCAGCTTATGGGAGCAAGTTAGCTTTTCAATTTTCCAAATTCTACATTTGCTGTAGTATTTAATAATCAATTGCAAGGTTGTTGGACTGAATTTATTTTTTTACGATGCTTTTATCTTATTTATGTATTTATTCCACCGCTAGAGAGGAGAATTGTCTTGACAGCTCTTTCTCCTATATGGAGACTGATTTATATCATAAGACACAACTATGAGACTCAGCGTTGCTGTTACTCTTGATAATTTTCTGATTTGTAACAGATTTCTGAGCATTATAGCCTGTCAAATTGCACTGAAAAACAAGACAAACATTTTTAATCAGTTATGTGAAAAAAAAAAAAGAGTGTGCATTTCTCCTACATCTTCCAATAGAGACAAGACAATAGTTCACTTAATTCTTTTGATGCAAGTTCCTAAAAGAGGACTATATAGAGGACTATAGAAATAGCTCTAAAAGCCTCTCTCTCAAAGTCTCTCAGCTTTTTTCACTTTTTTTTTTTTTTTTTCTGTTTTATTGGCACATGGTCTATGCCCTTTACTTTTCATCCGGGAATGTCTTAACTTTATCATTAGCCTTTGGTCATACGAAGCTTATGTTCCTGAAACTAAGTATAGGTGACTTCTGGGGAGCTGAGAATTAACTCTCCTTTTATGCAGCTGCTTTGCAACACAAAGTAACCTCCAACAGGTTTGACATTCTCCACTGGAGTCAGCTCCTTTGCCAGACCTCCTTCCAAGAGAAAGAGAGGATTTAATCCCTAGAGGCCCCCCAGGGACCATTCAAGTAGGATTCCTCCAGCCAGTCCACCTGGGGGCTTTAGATAGGCCTTCTGCATATATAACCTTTTCACTCAAGAGAGTCATATTGAGGATTGGTATTAAATAATGCATTTGCTTACCAGCTTTTCTTGTGACATTTTAAGCTCTCTTTATGGTCACTGAAGTAGCACTTGAACGTACACTCCCAATCTATTTTAACTCTTATGCATGTTAAACCAAAATCAGATGTGACTTATGGAAGTACTCACTCTGCGCTTCACAGACAATTGAGGGTATGCTTTGATAATAAGTGACTCTGAACAAAACAGAAAAAGGGCATAGAGGTCTGAAATTTGTTATAAAGATTCTGTTTGTAGTATGTTTGGGGTTATTACTTCATGAAAATTGACCAAGGAAAGATTTATACATCAGAATTACAGTAAACATACAAGCAATGCACAGGTATTTAGGACAATAAAGAAATAAAACCTGCTTTTATTTTCTTGTAGAGGAAGGGTTGTAAATCTAATACAATTAAATGAAACACTAGTGATGATATTTTATTTAAAAGCAGTAAAAAGTAAATTTTACATAATAAAGTGAAAGCTCTGTCAAGAACTTAGGTGGACCTATAATTTGGAAAAAAGAAGAAAAGGGAAGGGGAGGAGAGAGGAGGGGAGAGGAGAGGAATTAAAGATTTGAGATATTCTGGTTTTATAGTTAAATAAAAATAAAATCTTTCACTTTTACAGCTACATGCATGCAAAATATCTAAAAAGAATTTCAGCAGAAATAATGATTTTCCTCACACATGACTGAAAATCTTATTTTAAATAAAAGTTGTTCTGAATGCTGGGTTCAGATTAAATTCCACATAACTAACAAAATGCAACATTCAAGTAGAGGAATATTTTATTTCCTTAACAATATTACAGTGAAAATTATTGACTTAAATATTTAAAAGGTGTAAGAGGCAAACTTGCCTCTGATTTTAAATGTATATATTTTGTTACTGGTGTCAATGGTCTTCATTTTATCTGAGTAAAAATAAAAAGAAATTATTCTTTTTTATGTTTTTTGAAAAACAAGATGACATTGAAATTTTTCATGTCCTTGGCGTTTTATCCAGCCAAGACATTTTTCTGCTTTAGATGCCCATTCCTTTATTTGAGTCAGCTGTAGGAACTATTGATTACAGATCTTTTGATGTCATGTTGATAAAAAATGCTTCTAAACATACTTCTAAAGAAGATTCAAGATTTTTTGTAAAATCTATCCAGTCATGGGACTTCTGACTCACCATTCTTCTGATTTTACTTCTTTTTGGTCTAAAAACCTCTGAAATGTTAAACCTCCTATTATTATCTTTTTCATTTAGGTATTTCATTGTACTTGAGTGATACTATGGTTATAAATGCTAAAATCCAAGCATGTTTCCAATTCACCAAATTAAATTATTTTCATTTATCCAAAGTACTATTCCTTGATTTCTGTTTTAACATCTACAGCCAGAAAAACAAATTTGATCTCAAAAGTGTTCTCACTCTTTCCCCCCTACTTTTTTCCCAAATGGAGAAGCCTTGGCATAGGCAATAAATACAAAATATAACTATATACTTACAGTAGTTATATATAATAGTTATATTGTTAAATCTTATAACTGGGTTTGTAAAAGTATGCAATATTTATCATCAAAACTATTTGAAAAAGTTGGTATTCTTACATCAACAAAGAGTAGTTAACCCTCACTCCCCTAACAATTATTTTACTAAACACAACTAAACAACCCAGGCCATCTTGACAATATATGGACATGATGTATCTTGCTAGGATATGTCTCCACATCTCCTCCCAGCTCAGTGGAGGAGGACTTAATCAAGAAAGTTTTATCATATTTCGTTTACTGAAGTCATAGTGTTAAAATTCCATAAATACCCCCCTCAAAAATTATTGTTTTTAATTCAACAGAAATAACAGCTGCATCTGAAAAGGGATAAAGGTCTAGAATTCCAAGACCTGCTTCCTGTTTTCAGTGAAGTTTAGCATTAAAATGTAGTTGGATTACAGCTCTGAGCTCCACTCCTGCAACAGCTCCTCCTTGAGCCAAACAAAGCATGGCTTCTGCTCCAGTGAGTTTGGGCACCCAATCCTTCCCCATTCGTGTGAGGGAAAAAAGGGAAAAAAGCTGCAGAAGGACATTGCTGAATTTATTGCTCATTTATTGTAGAGAAGCCTTGTCAATAGGAAGTGAACAACACTGACTTCATATACGTGAAGAATCAAGGACATACAAAAGCCACAGCCCAGTAAGCAAACATTCTTAAAAAGTTACCCTAATTAAGTCTTTGTCACACTTGATAATGAGATATTTGCTTTCATGGCCTTTTCTGTTTTCCTTTTATGATGATGTTGAGGTAGAGATCAGCTTTAATTTAATAGTATCGTATAGATTTTTCTCTGATAGTATCTTTATAGATCAGTACACCCCAGGCCTGTAGGTAACAAATGGTGTCAACTCTACAGCCTTGTCCTTAAGGTTAACAAAGCAA
This sequence comes from Arenaria interpres, assembly GCA_013399435.1. Taxonomy (NCBI): domain Eukaryota; kingdom Metazoa; phylum Chordata; class Aves; order Charadriiformes; family Scolopacidae; genus Arenaria; species Arenaria interpres. The sequence goes on along the minus strand of VXAK01027830.1, from coordinate 29,450 downwards.
TGTGTCTTTTTGAAAAATCATGATTGTATAGCAACAACCAATAAAGTATAGTCATTTTTCACAGTACCCAAATATTAAACTGATAATCAGTGTATTTAAATAGGTTTTCCTTCTGTCAAAAAGATTTCATAAGGAATAGCCAAGATCGAGTAAGTCCTTCAATAATTAAATGAAACCTAAACCAGTAACTGTCTGAATCTCATAAAACATGGAATAGTAAACTCTGTTCTTAAATGCTGTGTTTGATGGGAATTCTGCAGACAAGACAGTGTTCATGTCTTGGCCTTTCTGCCCTTGAAAGCTTTTGAGACTGAGAAAAAGAGACTTCTGTACAGACTTTGTAAAAAGGCAGTCTTTGAAATTCTCCTTGATGTGGTATTTTAGGCTTATTAGAAAGGTGAATTTAAGTACCATGTCGAGTCATAATCCAGTTCTTGGCTTCTCTGTTTTTTCCTCAGGTCCCTCCCCACTGCCCCAAGAAAAAGCAGCTCACACTTTGCTATTATTGAAGTACTGTTGAATAATGGAGTTTTATATTATTTTTTATAAAGGAAAGCTTTTGAGGACAGAAGTGAATAAAAATACTAGCCTAAATGCACGTGTCTATTTTTCAGAGAAGTAATCAGCTTTCAGGTAATTGTAAACACTATTTCTGTATTGTCAGAATAGGGCTGAGTGCAGGAAACCATCACTGTCACACACAACATCCTTTTTAAGTCGTTATTTTTTAAAAATAATGTATCTTGATGCACTACAACAATGAGCTAGGTTATCATGTTGTTAAGAATGGATAATGTTTCAGTTTTTTTTACCCCTTTATGATTTCATTGTCTGCTTGAAAATAGGTGCAAGTAAAGCGGTTTGAAGTTAGAGAAAAAAAGGCATAAAACCTTATTGTCTAACAGAAAATGTGTAGTTTACAAGTAAACAGAGGTGGATAGTTCATAATTTTGAGAAAGGAGGAGAATAGTTTTTTTCCTTTTGCAAAATAATGGCTTATACTAGGTTGTTTAATTATAAATCACATAACTGTGCTCTATAGTATATGAGCATTAGATAAAAGAACTATCTTGTTTTCAATACTAAATTCATTATCTATTGTGTGTCTTTTGAAACTGCCTTTAGGTTGTGCCTTCAAATCAAAAAAGATGTGACCCACTCAGGATTTAGCTGGGTCTTTTTTCACTACTGTGTGTCAGCAACAGAGTGAAGACCACATTCCAACTAACTAAATAAATGAAATCTGAATATTCTAGTGAGTATACCAGTACAACCCTTTAAAAGATTAGTCAGATTTGCCTAATGTATGAATTCATTATTATAAATTAATTTTTATTAAAATATATATTTTTAAAATGTGTTGTTAATCAAAGAGTCAAGCTCAATGTTTTTGTAGCTGTTTTAGCTGAACTGAGATTTGATTCCCTGGGGTGCTGTTCTTAGTAACGGCTTCACAAACATACATAACACCTTAGCTTTCACTACTCAGAAGGGAACAAAAGCATCTGATAAAGCTCAGCAAGCTAAAAAGAAGGTACAGAATGCACAATATGCAGAAGGAACTTCTGATGCAATCACTAAATAGAAAATTTCCCATTAAATCAAGGGAGTAGGAAAGTAGGAATTCATCCTTGCAAATACACACATGAAGAAATTAAGAAACTGAGGTTCTCATAGGAATGTTGTGTGTATTACCCATCCTAATCTAAGTCAATGGGGGTAACTGTGACTGAAATTCAGACCTTATACTTATACACAAGTAGAAACAGTAAAGGGCTCCTGATGCGAACTGAAGCTCTGTGTTCACTACACACAATGAGAAGCAATTAACATGTCTTAAAGAAAATCAGCTTTATAAGCTCTTTGTATGGCAGATGAAACATTGAGAAAAGTGACTGATGTAGGGCAAAGGTAGCTCCCACGTATTCTGGCAATACGCACTTTGCCCATACTCACTGTTGCTCACTAGGTCACTAGATGATTTCACAGTGCAAATCTTCCAAATCTGATAGATTTGATTATGAGGTCTCTACACATCAGTGTTTGTGGGGTCACTTTAATTGGAAAGCCACACACAAAATGTAATGTAACTATTTACTAGTGTATTGGAAATACATTATTAGATTGAGATCTACAAGTAGTCTCAGATTCATCCCTGTATGTTATGAATACAAAAAGGCATCTTGTATTATTGACATTAATAACAGAAGCAAGCAATTTTCAAGTTTAGATAACTGAAAAACAGCTGCATGACCTTCTGCAAAATTTCATATTAAGGCAACATTGCCGTCCTTTAGGTCTCCACTCAAGCAGCTACTGATGTGCACAAGATGACTGGAGTTTCAGATCTAAAAGTGAAATCCCTTGGAAGCATAAAGAAAAAATAAAGAAAACAATAGATTAAACACAGAGCTCATTCTAAAAATCTGTACCTTACAGGGATTGATACAGAAGTTGGAGATGAGCAACCACATCTGGAATGATGGTTGCAGTAGGAAAACGGGGGGATTATTACACACTCCTCAGTAAAATCAAAAGCATGCTTCTGAAAGTCGCTCTACTGGAGAAAAAAAACACAAATAAACAAAAAACAAAACAAAACCCCAGAAGATATTTCAGCCTTCATAGTAGCTGAAGCTCGGTGTTCTACTGACAAAACGGCTGTTGGTTGTACTAAATTGTGTCAAATTACATGCAGTAGTTATATAATGAGTATTACTGTCCATGAGGGACAAAGATGAGGCCACTCATTTTACTTAGGACTGAAAGATGGATTTAAATTATACTGCTAGGGATGAAAGGCTGGGGATTCATTAAGTAAGCTGCTCAACCTTCGTGCTTACTCCAGTTTTAAAACTATTATCCTACAATCACAGTGAATACCTTTGAAATAATGTTGCAGTCATTCTTTGATAAGAAACCCTGTTTTTTTCCTTTGCTCTGCCTTGCAACTGGGTAGCAGATACATAATTTATATTAACCTTGACTTGTTCTTCACCTACAGATTCTCCTGATTTTATATCATAAGGGAGAATCCTTTTTTCTTTACAAGTGAAAACATGAATTAAGTATTTCCCTTATACAGATCCTTTCTTTTTATTTTTTTTTTTTTTTCCAGAGGAACCAGGGTTCATAAAGCGCTGTTTCTAGCTTGCAAGAGGTAGCGCAGCCTTCAGACTTGTCCAAAATCAATCTTGTCACTTTGGCTTGGATTTGCATAATATTCCTCCCTGAGTGGAGTTTCTGTGGCTTTGCAGCAGTGCTGTAGGGAGCAATGGGGAGTTCTGTTTGAAAACTGATGACACAAAACTGCCACTGGTGTTTTCAGGTGCTTGTTTTTACACACCTATATTCTTTGCAGAGTGCTAAAAACAGTAGTTTCAAAAGTTGCACACAATTACATTAAGAACTGTGCTTGTACTGAAATCATTGTCATCAGAATGTCTTATTTGCTCAGTACAAAGGCTCTATGGCTCAGTGCCCTTCTGATATTTCAATTATTTGGTTGTAATCATGTAGCGAAGCAGATATTGATTTCCTGGGTATTCAAATTACACCTATAAATGCAAGAGCTAGTAAAAGGGCTTTATCATTTAAAATTATACACTATTTGGTGAAGCCAGCTGGTTCCAGTGCAAAGGAACATATTCTTTTCTTTTAAAAGTGACATTATAAAGAACATCTGCGAGGGTGTTTCTTTAAGGCTATATTCAAATTCAATAAGCCTTTCTCATTTTGAGAAATACCTTGCTCTCAAGTAGCTTCTGAGACTAAATGTGAATAAAGAAAACTAAAACAGTCCTTGGAACCTGATGGATATACCATTGCATTTTTAATTGTACATCTATGTGTCCGTCAATTTATGGATGTTAAAAATCTACAACCTTTATTTTTAGTACATGTTATATGGCAGTGGTTTGCTATCCCATTCCCCATTCCTCTTTTACAAGAGACAGCTAGAACTCCCTTCCCAACACAAGGTAAACAGAAACCTGCAAGTTATATTTATATAAAGGCCCATGTATACATCTACCTTCACCTAGATTCCACATTATAAATTTCCCTCTATTTGAACGGAAGGTGAAAAACAAGTTTTCCCTATATACCAGTCTATCTTACCTGCTTCTATGCAAACTATTCTCCTTACTTTTTTTTCCATATATACTATATAAATGTTAAATGAAGTGAGTATTGGAATCCACATTCAACTCCTTTTTCTCCCTGGTGTTGCATGTTACACCAACTTTAGATTCATTTTCACACTCTAGCCCAATTACTATTATATTAAACTGTGGAATAAAGGTGGAATTTCTCTAACATGAGAGGTAGAGCAACTTAAGTGGTCACACAATGGCTATAGCACTCACCTCTGACATGAGTTTCTCATCCCTATATAGCCCACAGCGATATGATCGGGATCGTTTCCTGCAAAGTGGAAAATTTTAAGCTGATGAGTGTGTTGGCACAGGCACCATACTTTGTTTTAGTCATTAAAACATTGCATAAAACATGAGTCAACCCCAGTTATACTCGGCTTAAAACTGTCAGTACCAATTAGGCACGCTCTGAGAAGGAACGCCCAATCAGACCCCTCTGGGAATTTAGGCAAAGGAACACTTAGAATGGGATTAATCTCATGTACCTATAGGTACATGAAAGAAAGACATCAGAATCTGAACTAATCACTTCAGCCTCTGTGAAGGAGAGAAGTAGGCACCTTCTGAGCATTTAATCACACGTATTTCAGATGTCTCTCGGATGAGATGAATCCCTTTTGGGGACACCGTTGTCTCTCACATGACATTTAAATGGACACAAGGTGATTAGCTCAGCCTAACTTTAGTTATTCCATGTTTAGCTTCTGTGTCTGAGCTGGTGTCTGAGCCAGGCATTGTGCTGCTTTGTCAGGTATGTCCATGTGTGACCACTATTTTGGGTGATATGCCCAGTCCTCACTGTAAAACTCCAGTTTTGTGTTGGGTGTTGGCTCGACTACATCAGGACTCCCTGTGTATTGAGTTCAAAGTTCCTAAAATAAAAATCCAGACTGCTACTATAAGACAAAGTATATCCTGTTCTGCCACTTCAATACTAGATTTTTAATTCCTTTCTAGATCTAAGCAAACAGTAGCACTGATGTGCATCTTGTCTTGCTGATGTTTACTACCACATATTCGTGATACAGGGATAAGTTCAAGTGGCACATCAATACCAGCTGCTTTTTATAATGAGACAGTCACTAGCAATTATAAACCTAATTAAGCAGCAATTGATTGTCCAGGTACCCTGGAGCTAAACTTTTCTTTGATAGCCCTGATTGAGAATTTCTGACCATTTCTATACAATAAGAAGGGCTTTATTTGCCACATGAATCAGGGAGAATTTTAGGGTTTGCTGGAGCTGACATGGTGGACCTACCACGAATATATAAACAAAACAGAGAGGTTGATATAATTTTGGATACAGAATAATGTTGGGGGACAGAACCTGAAATAGAGCATGAGACTTTTTTTTTCTTTTATTTTTTTTTCCAAAAACAACAATTTCTTTTTTCTTTTCTAATGATATAAAACACCAGTTATTTCTGAGTCCAGTGCATAACTGGGCAAATGCATAGATCATGACATTAACTGAAACAGCCAAACAAGGCGCTATTTGCTTCTAAAGTAAAAAAAAAAAATGTTACTAAAGGGACTAGAGTGAAAATGACAATATTTATGCTTATTTTTGCTTTAAGAAACAAATTCTAGAAAAACATAAATTCTTTCCCTCGGTGATTTTTAGCTTCTTTAACTGCAGACAAAAAGAACCCAAAAACCAAACAAAAACCTTCCAGCTAAAAAAACCAACCAACCAACCAACCCCTACAAAAGTATAATATAATTGTTTTTCTTATTCCTATTTGTTTTCTCCAGCACCGCTTTTTGGATTGAAACTCCCGTATTGGATTTATTGCTGAAATAAGCTAGATTTTTAAAGGCAGACCAGAAGTCTTTTTAAAGACAGATTAGATATAAGTCCAATGCCTCAGAATAGGCATGTCTGCTTCTCCCCCATGTCCCTGTCTAGCAAAGAGATGGAAAAAACAAATCTTCTCAATTCGTTTGACATCCTCTTTGGTATCCCCTTTACCTTTTCAAGCTCAGAATTATCATAGTTGAGTTTCCTGTGCTGGATATTAATCTTGCAGAGAATGATTCTATGTAGGCTTTGACTTGGTCTCCAATCCCCTTCCTTCCAGTGACTTTTAGGGCTTGTTTTCTTGTGTGTCTTCTTCTTTTTCCTTTTTAGCTAAGAACAATAGCCCTGACACATTATGATGAGCCTCAGCTGTTCCTCAATTCAGGTTATTCTCTTTAATGGAATCAAAGAAAAACAGATGAGAGATCCAGAGAATAAAAAATTTAACTCAATAGCTACTACAAAAGGACATTAAATGGAAAATAGATTTGTAAGCTGAGAAAATTCAATTCAAAGCTGGTTAGGGAGTTCTCTTTTTCAAGTAAGAACTTGGGGATTAGTAGAAAGTTTGGCAAAGAAGTAGAAGAACATTTCATCAGGGGAGTGGAAAGACCATGAAGAAAATGAAGATGTTTTGGGTTATGAATAGACAGGAAAAAGTTTAAGTAATCTCAAGCAAAGAACTGAAATCAGAAAACTATTGGAAAGTCTAAGTGAGAGAAAGACACCGAAACTTCTCAGCACTTGGAAATTTGAACACTTTGGCCTACCAAAAGCACCAAAATGCACTGTCTTTTTTGCAGAGCACTGCAGAGTGGCCACAAACAGTTCACGAAGGGTAAACTAGATAAACATCTCTGATAACTGATCCCCATGAGTTCTTTGAATGGTCATCAGACATCCTTAATATACACTGGAAAAAAATTGTTTTATTTATTTAATTACTATGTTTGCCCAGCTTGCAGTTTTTTGTACTTGCAGTATCAGCTGTTCATAATGAAGACTTTCAACCATGGAAAGAAAGCACCATTATTCTTCCAGGAGTTCCAGCAGTTCTGCGAGGAGTTTGTGCAGATAAGTCTTTCATTAATCATTGAAATTTTTTATATACTATTTCTTTTTATATGTATATTAAAAATAGTGTCTATTTCAGACTCTGAAAAACAGACTCAATTCTAAGTGTTTCCACATTTTTTCTAATTTTTAATTTGTTTTTGTGAAGATGAAGGCAAATCAAGCTTCTTCCTTTTTTTTTCCAGCTTTCCCACCATTATCTCCCACGGTGTCATGTCTAAATTCTGACCCTGATTTTGTAAGAATAAAAAAAAAAAATAAATCCCACTCCTTTGGTGGGTTTCTCACACTGTCCTCTGATGCATCTGCTGCTAGCCACTGTCTGAGACAGGTGTCTGTAATTGTGGTTACAGGATGGCAATGTGTTTGTGCATGCATAAGTATACAGGGCCAGCACCTACAGTTATGAAATCCAATGCGCAGGGACTGCATCATGTAAAATTTTACCTTCAAGTTTGGGATTTTTATGCATATTAACTTAAGACATCTCTATTAACATCTAGATGTCTGTGAGGATTAAGGTTAAAAGTGTGATCCCAAGCTTTAAAATTATAAAGCATTTCAGGCCTTTAAAATTTATATTCTGAAATACTACTGACTTTGTATTGATACATAGTACCTATGAATATTAATGTCAAGAGGTAAGCATTTTGTTCATGTTTGTAATATAGTCTTCAGTTAATTAAATTGTCTGTTCCTTTGTTCTTGTACTATGAAATATCATGAGAGTGATCATTTCTCCTGTGCTTCTCATAAATATAATCCATTGAGGTTTCCAAAGCCTTGCAGGATCAGAATGCTGAGGGGTGGTGATTTTTCTGTACCTAAATCTCTCTGTACTTCTCCACATGTTTGTGTTACTTGCATCCTTGCAATCTTGGGTTTACTTTCTATTATGACAGGGTGAAAATTTGATACAATCCCTAGTTCCACTATATTCCTAATCAGAATTTCACAAATAGTTACAGGCTGTCCAGAAGCATGACTCTTGCTATGTCTGTACAGCCATGCTTCTAAGCGTCTGAGCTTTAATACTAGTCACTGTGGAATTATCATAAATCTGTCCTCTGACTCCAAGTCTCATCACACATCAAGCCCATTGAGATCGCTCATTATATTTTCATCTCCATCCCTTATCTGTGTCCACATTAAAACACAGAAGAGGTTGAACAGATATGAACAAAGTTTTCACAAACAAAGAGGGACTAGTGGGAGATGTGGAGGTTGGCGGCCATCTTGGGCTTAGCGATCATGAAATGGTTAAGTTTTCAATTCTTAGTGAGGTAAGGAAGGGGGTTAGCAAAACCTCCACCTTGGAGTTCTGGAGGGCGGACTTTAGCCTGTTCAGAACGCTGGTTGGGACCGTCCCTTGGGAGATAATCCTGTGGTGCAAAGGGGTCCAGGAAAGATGGTTGCTCTTCTTCTATTCACTATCAGGAATAGTGTGGCCAGCAGGAGTAGGGAGGTCATCGTGCATCTGTACTCAGCACTGGTGAGGCCTCACCTCGAGTACTGTGTTCAGTTCTTGGCCCCTCACTACAGGAAGGACATTGAGCTGCTGGAGCTTGTCCAGAGGAGAGCCACCAAGCTAATGAGGGGTCTAGAGAACAAGTCCTATGAGGAGAGGCTGAGGGAACTGGGCATGTTTAGTTTGG
>VXAK01027830.1:0-20613 GCA_013399435.1 Arenaria interpres | reverse complement strand
ACCAGAGGAGATGGTCTGAAGTTGCGGCAGGGGAGGTTTAGATTAGATATCAGGAAGAATTACTTTACTGAGAGGGTGGCACTGGAATGGCCTGCCCAGGGAGGTGGTGGAGTCACCATCCCTGGAGGTATTTAAGAAACATGTAGACGTGGCTCTTCAGGGCATGCTCTAGTGCCCAAGATTATTGGTTTGTGGGTGGGTGTGATGTGGTGGGGTGTTGTGTTTTGTGGGTTTTTTTGTTTGGTTGTTTTTTTTGTTTTGTTTTGGTTTTTTTTAAGGTTGGACTCGATGATCTCAGCGGTCCCTTCCAACCATGGTGATTCTGTGATTCTGTGAAATTCTTTAAAATAACAAAATGTTAGGGAGAAAAAAAAATAGTAGAGCTTGCAACAGAATATGGCACTAGTGAGCGAGGTACTATGATATTCATAAGCTCTCAGTGACTGTCATGGAGAATCAGACCTTCATGGTCTTGGCTCCAGTAGGAAGGAGAGAAGAATACTACGTGCATGTGCTTTCCCTGACCACCTGTGGCAACCATAGTGCTGAGGCATGATGGAAACAAAAGAAAAAAAGAATTACTGTTTGCAAGTGTTTTAACTTAGCACCAGTAGGAACCTACATCGAACAATTCATCCTTTCTATTTTAGATAGCAAACTGAGGGTGGGATGAATCAACCTCTGGGGGTGCTTTAATGAGTAGATGGTGACTAGATATACCTACATGGTCAGATGACCCTCTAAGGCTAGATACCTAAGTTTTAGATGGTAATTGGGTATGAATCCAACACACTAACACACAGCTGAATAATGCAAAATGGGTAGGCATTCGCATAGTCTAATAGTGATGAAGCTGGCATAAAAGCTTGAATGGAATAGAATTAAAAGAGAATATTAAATTTGGTTTTACTTGAACTCTTTATTAAATTGTATTTATCTTGCATTTTAACAAATGTTTCCAAAGATAGATGATTATTTCTCTTACAAAAGGCAGCACATATGGCACCATTTGAGAGCTACAGCATGAAATGCCAGTTTCCTATAAATACAGACTTTGGGAAATTATCCTTAGAACCAGTAGCATATGAGGTAAATAATTAATGGGAATGCTAATTATTCATTAAAATTAGGAAAATGCTAGGAAAATATAATATCATATGTCTTTGATTAATCCATTCTGTTCTCCCACACTTTGCATGGGTCTTTTATTACATCCTATGGTTTTATTAATTGCAGAAGCCAAAAAGCAGAGCTAATGTAATTTAGTAATGGTGAAAATACCTCTTGAAATGTTTTTTTGAATACTAAATCAGGAATAATTTAAGGTCTGTTGGCCTGAGTAAATGAGTATTAAGATGGTACATCTTAAACTAGCAGATGAGTTATTCATTTTCTGAAAAGCTGGAACTTTTATATTAGGAGAATATTATTCTATTAGCTTTAGAGAGGTTATCAGAAAACCAGAAATGGTTTGAACACATTTAATCTAGTCGAAGATTATATACATTTTTAGGAATGTCTTTAAATCACTTGTTGGTGTGATATCTGCTGCTATGTCATTTAAAAAATAGAGTGATGACTGTCTAGGGGAAAAGGAACAAAAAGACTGTAGGGCGATGCATGCAGTTTGGACTAAGAACTGCATTCGCAAGAAGACCTAAGTGCTGCAAGGGTGACAATAGTATAAAGCACAGGAGGAATCAGGCCCTCTTGCAAAACAGCAAAATCCATAATGCTGTTCATTGATCCACCAGCTCTACTGAGTAGAAAACGTAGCAGTACATCTTAAATATTGCCCGTTCCTTTGTTTCCTGTGATGTCTCCTTTCCTATTACAATACGTAGTTTGTCGCTAATTCCACTGGAGATGCAGATCTATTTCCTGAGCCTCACTGCAAAATAAGAGAGAAGCAGTATTTTTTGTTCAAATTGCAGTCCCCAGAAGAAGCTGTTCAAGACTTGGCTTTGCAGGGGCACTCTGAAAAAGGTCTGGTGAATGGCCAGGACCTTATAAGCATGAAACTGGGCTTTAGCAGCTTGGCCAGGTTAGGTGATAGCAGGCCTGTTGTCATAAACCCAGTTAAGGTAACAAGAGTGTTTGAAGGCTCAAGGTTGCTTTAAAGTTAGACTTTTTTTTTTTTTTCAGTTGGCAGTCAGGTACTTCAGACTAGTTGTGCTTTGTGCTCAGGAACTTTCACAGATGTCTTTTTTCTGTCCTTTCTTCTAGATCATATGAATCTGTAACATGGGGTTAGCAACATCTGTACTGGTGGAAAAGGAAGAATTAAAATGAATCTCTGTAGAAGCACTATGGTTGAAGCCAGTAGGGATGCTCCCATTAAAGCTATCTGACCTTGTTTTCAGTCATTTTAAATCTTGTTATACTAAACCTGATTGAATAGAATTTGCTTGTGACAGCTATCTGCAGCAGTTCAGATGAATTTTTGGTTGCTATTCTTTTAATAAAAAAATCAGGTTCCTCCGTAAACCTGAAGACCATATTAACTTTCACAACATAAATCCTGGAAAACTTTCAATCTATCACTTCATTCAATAAGGAAGGTGGAATTTGTACCAGAACTGTGCTTTCTCTCTCTGATAAAATTCATCTTAATTTTGTGATGTAAAAAACCTTTTGTAGAAATACAGTTTTCACATAAAAGCTAAGACTTCTGAGATTTCAGTGACTAAACTGCCAAAACTGTGCTGCGCTTATGTGAGCCTGAAGCCAAGGATTTTCTATGCCACTCCATGCTTGGGGACACCTCTGCTCAAATCCCACACTCACAGCAAGGATGAAAGTTTAGTAAAAAGGTCCAAAAGGAAGATGCTCAGAGAATAAGCATGGGATTGGAAATTGTTGCACAGTGATGTTAGTGTGGACTGAGCAAGGAGCCTTATGCTGAAATGAGGAGTCTGAGGAGAAGAACAAACCCCAGATTTGCTGCAGAGGAAAATGAGACTGAGAGGAGTAGCCAGAAGTTCAAGACAGACTGGTAGTTCAAAACAAAGCCTTTATTGGAATATATGCGTTATGATAACTATGTCATACTCCCTGCAATGAGAGGATGGCAAACTGTCAGAGTGAATCAGTGCTAGGGAATGAAAGAATGTCACTTGTATCTGCTTTTTTTTTCCTAGAAACTGTAAACTGAATAAGTAGGCAGAGGATGGCTAAGAGAAATAAATAGCGTCCTGATGAACTAGCCCTGATCCTACCCCTACTACAAAACATCTGTGGCAATATTTCAAGTCATTGAAAGTGAAAGTTTTAAAAGACTGATGCTTCCCTCATTTTCTGTAGGCTTAACTTAGGGAAGGTTATCTTCAGAACTGCTGAGAGCTCACAGCTGCAGTTGTTGTTTATAAGAACTGCTCTGAAAATAGAAAATGCATTAATGTTAACTCTGTTAATAAGTTTGATTTCAAATTGTACTTCTTTGTAATTCCCCTCAGTTTTATTTAAAAAGATTGCCACCCCTTCCTCTTACTAAGATGCTATGAAGAGTCCCATTAATATTTATGAAACATTCAGCTACTGTGATCACTGCCACAGAAAAGCTGAAGAGATATTAAATCATTATATTGCTGAATGGTGTGAGGCATATTAGCCAGAGGGCCACACTAGGAGCAAAACAGGTGAAAAAATACTTGCGTTAGTCTATGTAACAGTGTGATGAAAGTGGTAATGCACCACTGAAAAAATGATATTAGAATGTAGGACAAAGAAAAGCACTAGCAAACTTACATTTGGTATTTCCTATTTTCTTAACATTTGACCTTATAGCTTTAAAGATATGTTAAGAATTCTTCTGTGCGTGACATTATTGTGCATAATATTATTCTTATTGAGTGTGATTGGACATATTCCATATTTAGGCTAAAAGTGGGAACATTTCAATGCTAGGTAGTTTAGCATTGTTGGAACAACACAAGAGCCCTGATGAGATTGGTGGGGCCTCAGAAGTAGACTTACTAAGGGAGGGTCTAGGACACAATGTTTGGAACAATGAAGACTTTTATCATATTTAAATGCATCAATGTCAGAGGGAAAACAAAAGCAAGTCCTTCCTCCCACAGGAGAAAAAAAAAAAAGGCAGAAATGGTCATGACTCCTAGGAGACCACAATGGGTCATGAGATTGATTGTAATTCATAATTGGATATATTTTTTTTTAACAATGTTCGGGGAAATGAGCTACTCCAACTCCTTTAAGAAATATGTACCAAAACAAAAATAAAACAATTCTTGTTTTTTTCCGTTCAGAAAAACAGTCCTTTAAGATCTCAAAGACTAGCTGATCACTTGTGAACTCAGATATTCTAGTTATAAGGAGATGTCAAACATATAGAAAAAAGACTTAACATTCAGTCCACGGGATTGCAATGGAAAAGAGCAAAAGTGTTTTTTTGTGCTGGAGTACATAAGCTTATATTAACAACTGTAGGATGTGTAAGGGATCATGATAATGTCAGAGACTAAAGCATGTGAGTCTGTGGGTGTCCCCCACCCAAGAGCGGTTAAAAGAGTCATCTCTCTCTATTGATTGTGTTAGATTCGATATGTCTGACAATGTATTAATCTAAAGCTTTAAAGCTTTGGGTAGACAGCTACTGAGTCCAAGAATATTGTATTCTCTTTTTGATATCTATCTTCACTTTGTAGCATGGTATCATAAGATACCATACAGTATCAGAGATTGGTCACAATTAGAGTTAGGATGTTAGTTCCTATCGGCAGTAAAAGTTTTTTTTCAGCTAAAGTAAGGTCCTTACATCATCAGTGCTGAAGTTGCTGTCAAGAAGATATATCCCATAGGTCAGATCTTGGAATTTCTTTTATCTCTTATTTAGGTGATTGTAGCCTAATTCCTAGAATTATTTAGGAATATTTCATGAGCTGGGGGCAAAGCCAAGGTTCCTGTTATGATTCTGATGGATGTATGTAGTTGCCTGGATTTGTCCAATTTTTTTGATGACCTCATATGTTCTTACGCTGTGGAAATATATGTATATTCATATTATAACCTTAAATAATGTTTTTAGTTTTCTAGATGAAAGTATCTGTGAGATTTCTCTATCCTTAATGGCTATGACTGTAATTTCTTACCAGTGACATTATAGTCTGTCATTACAGAAAGAGATGCATGTGTCAGTGTCCTGCTGCTCATGTTCAATTTGCAAACAGTGAGAGAAAGTTTGTCAAATGCAAATGTTTACAGCATGCTAGTTTATCACTATCTTGCAGGTTAAAAAGCCACCACATCAACTTCTGCATTTTTCCCAGCAGAAAACAGGTGTATGTTGATTACTTTGTCAGCAGGGAGACAGTGACTTAGGCTCCCACTTACAGTGTCATTACAGTGTAAACTAGCTGTTGAGAAATGGTGACAACCTGATGTGTAGAGAACTAAAGATAAAAGTTTCCAGGTGTCTATCCAGTACACAATGTGAACTGGCAAAACTTTCACATCCCTCCATGGAGTTTAACACTATATCACAATTAAGACTATTTTGGTTTCCCGAAGAATGAGGAAAAAAAAAAAAAAAAAAGAATGCAAAAGCCGAAATAGACAGGACAGGACTGGCATCTCTTGCCAATTTAAGTTTTGGTCCAGACGAGAAAAAACTGTATTTAATTTTTTTGCACATGACTTCAAGGACATTGCCTCTGTGCTTAAAATTAAGCATGTGCTTATGGGCTGGCCTGGATCAGAGCCCAAGTCTTCAGTTTACTTACTGAAAAGAAACCACCTGCCTAAAGCTGATAAATCATATAAACATTCAGCAAGCTTTGTTTAACCATAAACCTTTCATACCCTGATAAAAGCAAAGGAGTTATGATAACATCAAAGGGAAACATATTATTGATTAAATAGTTTTATATATTTCTTCCTAACATGGAAAGATTCTTTGAAAATAATTAAATAATGTAAGAAAAAATATGCATCAACATAAAATAGTACTGTGAGAACATGATTTATTGATTTTTGCTATACCATTGTGCTTATAAGCAGTAATGCAGTATGTATACTTGGGCTGCCGTGGGCAATTAATTTTAATTTTAATTGTGGGGGTTTTGTGTTTAGGGGCTTTTTTCCTAATTCACTAAGCTGGGTGGCAAAGTATAAACTAAAGAAGTATTTGAAAATTATTTTCATGTATTTTGTATTTTTTTAAGAAATAAATACTTTAAGAACATATACAATGAAGACTGCAACAGGGGGTACAAAGGAAATATTAATACTTATAAATAAACTTTCTAGTATTTCAAGGGAAAATAAAAAAATAAAAATAAATATCTTTTTATCACATCAAACTAGACTTACCAGAAACAAAATATATATGCATCCATACTATATATGATTAACGGCTGGTATTTTTAGGCTCTGTCACTTCTTTACTTTTGTGTAGACAACACAAAATTAGCGGGTGAGGCAGGTACAGAGGGAGGATGCAACATATTCCAAGACATATCTCAGTTTGTATAGTAACAGGTCATCATCACAGAAATGTGCTGGGGCCATCAGCACAGCCTGTTCCCTATCTTGGTATCTACCTTTATCACCTAAACATGATGATGTCAATGACAGCAGGTCCATGAAAGCAGCAAGAAACGCAAATCCTTTGTGTTCTTAGTAGGTCATAAAACTGTAATTTTTCAAGAAAACCAGAAACAGGAAAATTCCTAATCTTCTTACAGAGTTACTCTTACTATTCCTTACGTTTGTTGTTAATTACAAGCACCACTTAAACACATTTTATTTTATTTTTACCAGAAGTTAACATGAATATTTTTCTTCTCTGAAGAAAACTCTGGTCAAGACTGAGTGCATGTGTTAATTTTACTACAATATAGTATACATGAATGTGACTCTATACAGCATAAAATTCAAGGCAAAACATTGGGTTTTATGCCAGTTGTCATTCCATGATAACATAAACTAAAAACGGAGACATTTCAAATGGGATGACAGTACTTTGTTGGCTAGACTTTTCCCAACATTTTTTATTTCAACTTTATTTAAAATAAAATGAGTGTAAGACTGAGACTGGCATGAGAGACATCATCCAGAGGTGGAACTCTAACTCTGCATATGCATATTTTGATGCAATCATAGAATGGTTTGGGTTGGAAGGGACCTAAGGATCATCTAGTTCCAATGGTAGGGACACCTCCCACTAGACAAGATTATGCTTATGCTAATTTAGAGTCTTGTTTTATTAATTTGTAACCAGAAGCTATAAAGGCTGTGGGGATAATTTTATACTAGTGAGCTTGATCTAAAACTTTACCATTTACCACCTACTGTTTTACTGCATTAGTTTAGCAAGATGAAGTATTCTGTGAGCTGCTAGATATTTAACTAGCTAAAAGTAGACTTGGACTATTTGAATGTTCCAGCAGGAGGCCTCTCTTTTGCCACTTATCTGTATACAATGTTACATTGCCTAGCAGCAATTAATGTAAAAGTGATGGATGAATAGCTAGTAGAGAAAAACATGTAGTTGTATGTTCATCTATTAAAATCTTTTAAAGAGGCCTAAACGGATGAAGGAAAGAGACATATGGGCTGCTTTTATACTGGAAAATTCCACAATGTCAGGCAAGATTGCCATGCAGTAGTACTTCACTTGCCACACTGTCAAATTTTTAACATAGTCCCTGCCATGCCTTTGATTTATACCAGGCAGTACTGTCTGCACAACTCTGAGTGCAGCTGGGGAATTAACATGGAGCACCGACCATTCCCAACAAGAAAGTTCTATGCTACTAGCTCATTTTGGAGAGTCAAAAAGTTTGGTAGTATGGATGCATGAGGTCACAATGTACAGTAGACCTCCATGTCAGAGACCACCCTGGACACATTCAACTGATCAATATGGGCAGTTGCCCAAGTGGATCCAATATGATTTAATGATTTACATTTAGCTATGTAAACGTCTAAGCTGTCTGCCTAGGATTCCTCTACTGCCATAAGAGAGAGTCACTTCTAGAAGCTGAGTTCTCACAGCTGTTGCAGACACCTATGAAAGCTCTTTCTTGGGAATAGTGAGTCTGACTGACAAAGCTTTTATTATTTGCCCAATGGTCAGAATAAAGTGAGGCATAGTCTGGGAACTGGGAAGTTTCTGACCATCGGGTTGTGTCTGTCCTTTCCAGCTAGTTACCACTCTTTCCTGCTCTCTTTCCCCAATTTTCTTTAACAGAAAGATTAATTCTTTGCATGCTGTGGGCCTTTAAAGAACAAGAAACTGCCTCATTTTTTTCTGGTAAGGCATTTCTACTATCTAAAAGGAAGAAAATTTACTGATGTTGTTTTTTCACATGCATCTACAGTTAAATACTACGGATGCGTTGTTCTCAACAGAAGAACTAACCACCCTCAAGCTTATGTTTTCCTATCCAGGAGTTTCAAACTGGAACTCTAGCTCTGTAAGCAGAATTTGTGTTTCTTGCTACATTAATAGCATAATTTTCATTCATCTCTGTTACTGTAGAGCCCTGGGCATGTGTCCTGGTGTCCCACTGTGCTAATACTTTTGGGGTTGTCACATTTTCTTCTAAAACTTAACTCTATGGCTGGTGAGAATATATCACTATGAGCAACCACTCACAAAACAATTCTTCATCAACTCTATGTAATTTCATCCTTTTCTTTGCAACTCTTCTGTAGTGATGCACTTTTTCAACTAGTTTTAACTACATTTTTGATGTGATATGTTTCTCAGTTGCGATAGTAATAATTATAAATATGTAGCTTGGAAATTTCTGATGCACATCAGAGGAAAAGAAGGAAAGAAGCAGCCATTATTCTTCATCCCTAATTATAAATCCTTCTGATTTTCAACCTTAGGGCAGTTGAAACACATATATTTAGCCTTACTAACGGTAAAATCATACTTTTCCACACTAAGAACCTGCATTTTATTACAGTGCTATTGGCTAGAAGAGCACCCACTTGGAAGTATATAAAATTTAGTCACCTACAGAGGACAAAGAGGAAGAAAATTCATGGCAGATTAGAAGTGCACAGGTCCTACAGTAATGCAGTGGGATGGTGCATTGCTGTACTGTCTATAAGAAGGGGATGCTCCTTTGGAAGTGTTTTGCTCTGAGGAGTGTAAAAGCAGTTCTCTTCAGTGCTGCTTCATTACCTTTCAGCTAAATGTTTTTGCATCTCACAAGCAAAACAGCCCAAGAACTTACAGTGTTGATCATTCTCTGGGTCCCTCATCTGAAATGGGAAGGATTGCCCCAGCTCTGCTGCAGAAGGCAAGACCTGACCTCTTACATCCCACTTCACCTCAACTACCTCCTGCACTTAGCACACAGACCTCACTGTATGCCTGTAATCCTTTTCTTCCCTATACTTTTGCCCCCTAATTGTCATTGCCTAAGTCTGAGCTCTCAAACACTGATTACAGTTGAAACTGTGAGTAAAACCCAAGTGGGGAGAGGTGCGTGTGGAAAGGTCTGGAATTCATTCTCTTCCTGCTTTCTGCTCTGGGTCTGTTCCTGGCTCCTGACCCACAAGAGTATTTGTGGCTACATAAGCAATTTTAAATGCCAGAAAAGGTGTAGTGTTAATGAGAAGCATGCAATAATTGATGAAGAAGTTCCTTTAGCAGTTCCTTGCAAATGTCAGGTGAGCCCATTTTGGGAAAACAAGTAAATATTTTTCTTCAGCATTTTATAAATTCCATGGAAATTTCATGTACATTTTTTCCTGATTATTTTTCTATATCTCTGTGTTAAGATTGTATTAAGATGCAGTTTAAATAGTCAAAATGTGGTAAGCTGAAAAATCTTTGCTGCTGGACAGCTTTCTAGGAGATCCTAACAGGTTTCAGCTGACTAAACTTGGAATTCTTCTCTTGTTATTTTTCTTTTAAGAAAAAGCAAACCTTTAAAGGCGAAATGTTGTAACCCGGTGTAGTCAAAGCTTCTATTATGTTTAAGAAACATTTTCAAATGAATGGAGTCTCCGAGGTGGCAGATACAGTTAGTCACAGTGGATAAGTGCCATAGCCTATTGGTTCTGCTATGACAATCAGCAGCTCTTTGGTTAACAGTGTACGTAATTACACTGTTACTTTTAACAATGCAGTAAGATGAATGTGAGGAGTTTATTTGTCTGTTAGAAAAAACTGCTTTCTTCTGAACATATTTTACACAACGAGGGCTTCTCCTAAAATTTGGTGTTCTGGGAACTTCCTTCTTTTTTTAATGAAAACTTGAATTCTGGAAGATACAGCAAAAGCTGCAGGAAGTCCATTGCTAGGCTCTAAATTCAAGGCAGCAGATTTTCTTTACCTACAGTTTCTTATTGTCTGAGAGCATGAGTGCTAAACAGGATGAAATTGAATCAATAATGCTGGAGGAAAAGTGTGGAAACACAGTAATTACTGCAACATGGTAGTATAGGTCACACAGCCTGGATTTTGGTATGGGTGGATATACATTGTATTAATGGGAATAAAAATAAGAGTGGATTTAGAAAACTGTTTTTGTAGTCTGTTTTCACATCAAGCAAATCAAAGCTGAAAAGAAATACATATTTGTAAATATTTTCTTAGAATATAGTAATTAAAGTCAAATATCTATGACAGAAAAGTCAAATATGTATGTGAATTTTATTTTAATGTTCTGTTTTTCAAACAACCATGACTCTGAACTCCTACCCCTTCAACTACTGGCATGGACTAACTTTCAAAAATAAGAACATTCAGGATAAAGAATAGATGCAGAAATTTATTTTCTGCATTTCTAACATAAAAGTTATCACTGCTCTCAGCAGAGGGACAGACTGCATGATATTTAGTGGTCTTGCTAGCCTATATGTTTGTATGCTTAAAAACGTACACATGTATGTTTCAATAATTTAAATATTTTTGAAAACATTTGAACCATTGCATCAAAGACCCTGACCTGGAAAAGGCCTTCTAGCTGGCATTTGAACTTTCGTAGAAACCTTTTTGTATTACAGAAGAAAACAACTGCTCACAGTATTGAATGTTAAATATGTTTTAATGTTTTTGCTGTGCTGTGTTATGTTTGGAAGCTGCATTCACTAATTAAGGAGGTTCAGAAGACACTACGACTTCAAAAAATAATTATTTGCAAAATATGCAAAACTATTTTTTACAGAGAACACCAGACTTATTGGAGGAATTTTCACCTGTCCTTCTATCCTTAACATCTCCCGATACATCACCTCTGCTATACACAGAGGCACCGTGGCAATACAATGAGAAAGTGGCTCACACAGTCTCCTAACTACATCCTAAAGGTATTCATTGCTGTTTAAAAAGAGTTGGAGGGTTGCTTGTGGCAGACAATGCTTTTTAAAATTCAAAGTTCTATAAGCTACTCAAACCTTTAACAATTTCTCAGATGTTAATTACTTGCTTTTTTATTTCCAAATAAAGACCTTTTTATTTTGTGATACAAAATACACCTTTCTCAGGCTACACCTCTGTAATTGAATCAGTATTGTGAGCTCTAGTATGCCATATTGAAATTACCTGTAAAACTCAGATTTACATAGTACTTATTTTAAGCATATTATTTTCTAATTCTAAATTTATACCATATAAATTGTAGACTTGCAAAGAAAGATTTTAAGAATGAATAATATGAGAGGCCTTTCAGTATTGAAAAATAAATAGGAATAGAGGAAAACACTGAAGCCTTCATAGAAGAGGCCTTCTGTGGCTGTCCAGAAAGCTCTAAAGAAGCACTAAACAATATTATTCTAGGGAACAGCTTTGAAAAATCTTGATGTGGAATTGCACTGGAGGGGAACAGAAAGATTGTCATTTTGGTTTTCCTGGAAAAAATTGTAAATTTAGATTAAATGATTTCCTTGAAAAACATTTGAACAGAAAATTTGGGGCAGAATAACATAAGTTTTCACATCAGGGAGCTGTATTTACAAACAATTGCGTCATTCCCGTCTTGATGGAGCAGAGAAAGTGGAGACCTCAGCCAGAGCGAGTGATCCCCGAGGGGTGTTGTGAGATGGCCTCTCTGGGTATGTTTGCTCTTGGAACTGCAATCTGTCAGTACATGAGGTGTAATTCAGATGTTTATGACACAAGTGAAGCTCTTTACTACTGCTTATTCTCTGTCACAGATGTGTTTTTCACTACAGCACCCCCAAGAGATAAGGAATTCCTACCTGAATGCCATCTTTCTGCATTTTATTGGGAAAATTAAAGTTCAATTTTTTATTGTCAGTTCAGGGAATGGGACAGTGTTGCCAGGAAGGATTGAGAAGCAGACCTCTGTCCTAAACGCTGCATACATAGTTAGGATGTTTTCCTGAGATACAGGGTTCAGTACTATAGCGTGTCATCTTCACAACAGAGAGTTTTAATCCTTGAGCAAATGTTTATAAACTTTCCCCCTTGCAAATTTCTGATTAATTTTTTCTTTTTTTTTTTCCTTTATGAGTTTCAGGAAAAAATGATCTGGAGTAAAATAATGTCCTTTTTTTTTTTAATTGGATTAAATATATTTTAATATCACAGTCAGTGAAATAAAACAAAAATAATTTTAGTGCAGGTTCAGCTATTTTTTCCTGACTTATTTTTAGCAGCTAAGATAAGATAGAGAATGACTCATTGAAAGGGACAGCTGAAGTCCTTATCACCTATATTTTCATCAGGGGAAAAAAGATATAAATTAGCTGTATAAATGGTTCTTCAGAGTAATCCAGAAACCTTAACAGGAAGACCGTTTTCTCATGTTTAAGTTCTTCATAGTCTACGCATTCATGAAATATTTTGCCTTTATTTCCTGAATTAGCAAGGTAGATTAGTTTAATTTTGTGCTGCTTTGTCAATTCACCATTTCTGAAATGAATAAAAAAAATCAAGTGAAAATAAAATATATAAAATATATATAAAAATATATATATATAATATGTGATTTTTTTTTAATATTGTTGGGTTGGGTTTTTTTCTGAGGTACCTACTGACTGTCTGCTGCCAACAGCAGGAATTCTGCGTAAATAGAAAGAGGCCTATGAAACATTATCACTTTAAATATTACTTGTATGAAAAATCCATTTTCATTTTTGTATGTCAGCACTGTCTCTTTATTCCTCATCACAGTCTCCAGCTGGAGACTAAGTTATAATATCAGTTACAGTATTTTGATGTTCTTGCATTTGTTTCTACATTCACTACAACAGGTAGTGTCTTGTGACAGTCATCTGCGTCAGAATTACCAGGTCTCTTAAAAATGGACAGGCGTGCTGGCTTTAAGATGTCAAAGAAAGCATTAAAAATAGCTATTTAAACTTGGTATTCTAATCATTCTGATCTTCAGCTACAGTGAATCAAACATTTTACCTAGGGCAAATTTCAGTAGGAATCATAAGCTGCTAATGGCCGTGGTTTTTGCCTAACTCTGAAATATCAAGCTGAAGACTATATTTGCATATAAAAACTGACTATGATGAAAATTGCTAAAAACAGTGAAAAAACGTTAGACTTATCAGCTCCTGTGAATTTTAATTGGCTTTTTAAGGCTAAAAATATGAAGAAAGTCTGTGGAAAGAGATATTATTTGAAAATGATAAATACTGAAAAGATATAGCTGACATGAGGAAGCAAGAATAGTTACTGTAATTGGATACCAGGTCATGAATGAGGAAAAAGATGGAAGAGATTAAATGCCTCACAGAGAAAAAATGAGGCTTGCAAGAAAGAAGGAGAGTCTAAATGTGAAAAAAAAAAGAGATTGCATTACTGAAACCTGTCTTGGAAGGCTTAAATAGTAGAGCTGGAGAGCTGCTCCTCTCAGGCTGACGTCTCTTAATAACCACACCAGTTCCTGTCTGCCCTCCAACTCTTCTATATTCCGCAGTTAGCCAGCCAGATGCAAGTGAAACCTGCACAACATTTAAAAAAAATAAATAGATAAATTAAAATAATTGGAAGGAGCAGTGTGAGAAATAAGGCTGATGATATGCTCTTCACCACTGCTGGCTTCATCCATATCAGCCACATATATGGCTAACATATTTTGCCCAGTCAGCATTTCATGTTTCTACTGAGTATATGAAAATGATGAGAATCCATATGACTAGCCCACTGAAAATGTTTCTGCGGAAAACTGTCCTTGATTTGCATGGAATTTTTTAATAAGAACAACTGAGTAATTTTTATATTTATGATTAATTATGTCAAAAGCAGATTTGATTTTTACATGTTTCTTCATAAGCTACAGAGAAATGGATTAAACTTGGGAATTTTGAACTGTGAATATGTATTTGTGTGAAATACGTATCAGAACGTACACGTGCTGACTGGAAAGGAGCTGAACTTCTTGATATTTGGGAGTTGTCCTGTTGCTGAGGTTAAGGTGTATGTTGTGTATAAAAGGTAGAATACAGAAGCATTCTAAAAAAGAAAGCACTGGTACAGTGTCGGTGCTTTGGGGTAAATATGCATGTTTTGTATAAATGTGTCTGTCTTTTCTGTATTGGTAACAACTTACTTGTAGTAATGATTCCAAATGAAAGCAAAAGTTGAGGTATAAGTAAATGGCAGTTTTGGTTTTAAGTGATGGTGTTCTATTGTAGAGAAAAAATACTCACCCTTGTTTTTAAGAAACAGTAATGTTTTGACATTTGGAAAAATTGTTGCATAGCCTGAAATGAAATAAATGTGCTGTCTGCCCAACCACATTTTTAGGTAGGGTATTTTTGCTATTAGAACAGATAAGATAAATATGATACAAATATGATTGAAATGTGAAGAAAGTGAAAAGAACAGTAGTGCTTAAGGTCAGTAAAGATAAAACAAAAACTTGTTTGTATTCTGATGACAAGTTCTTTGACAAGATAATCTTGTTGCTGACAGCAATACCTATAGCAAACTGGACAACACAAGTTTCTGAGAAAATTGGCTATTAATGGTGGTTTAGTAAAAGAGGAAGTTAAATACTGCATGCAAAGCAGAAATTTCTGTTACATTTCTCAACAAATGATTTATGAGACTTACTAATGTATGAGACCTAGCCAAGTGCTAGGAAGGACAAAAGTCACCTCAAAACCTTCAGGTAAAATATTGAACTACAATTCAGAATAAGATTTGAAGTGATGTGATGCATGGAAGAAAAAGTCTTTTTAGGATCAGTAGGAGGTTTGCTGCCCTGAACATGAGGAAACTCTAGCAAAGTCAGTGTACACAGAATAAGTGAGGACACCAAGAGACCTTACCCACAACACCCTAGGGCCTCCCCACTGCCTGCCCATGGTCCTCGAGCCTGATTTCACCTCAGCACAGGGACATCAGTCCCTGCCCCGGAAATGCTGCAGGAGTACCAGTCCCCAGTCCAGTACCATACCCTAATCCTAGGTTATGGGTAGTGCTGTCCCCTGCAAGCCTGCTGTGTTAGCAGGACGTCCTGGATAGACTCTGACACCACTCATTATCTCACCTTCTCTGATTGTCACTTGTGAAATGTGAACAGAGCCTGTCACTGTCACTGCCTTGACCCCACTTATGCATGGGGAATCTCTGGCCAGTTGGTGCAGTCGCTTGTCACCTTGAATCCTGGCCCATCTGCCGTCAAGAAACAGCCAGCAGTGGCTCATCCACTAAATTTTGTCTTTTGGAAAGTCATGCCTATCCTGATTTTGATTTCAATAGCAGGCAGAGTAAAAAGTAAATATGTATTCCTTAGAAGATCATAAAACCTGACCTTAATTTTTCAACAAGAGTTTACAAAAAACCCCAAACACTTGTCATTAGCAAGCAGTGGTAATAGTGAGGAATTATGAGACAGACCAAAGAATGTTATGGCCTATAGACCTAAAGAGTAGCAGAAATAGGGATAGAATAGACCAGTAGTTGTCATGGGGAGAAAAATACATAAAACAGCCAATAACAATGATTTTCAATACCTTTATTTTTAAAGGAAACATATATATAAGATGACTATACGCATTAAATTAAATTTAAAAGTTCAGCTAATTAATAACAACACTTTTTAAACTTTGAACTGATAGACTAGTTTTAAGTAGGGCAATTTTTTTTCTGTAAGAATTGCCATAAAATCCTAATTGTTGGAAAATTGCTGACAAATTTTTTGATAACAGCAATTCCCACTGACTTCACTTAAGGGAAATTTCTCTCTGAAATCTTTTTTCCTGGCACAGAATGATTAATAGCTTTCCTAAGAAATGATGCCAAATCTATTTAACTGAAATACAATTTCATGAAGTTACAATAGCAAACACAGGATGATCTCATCCCGCTTTATCTGTTTCACGCATCATGCCGCAAATCAGGGAGAGAAGATAAGAGAAAAATATCCATATCTTTAACAGGGCACACGGGTATGCCAACAAATGGGAGGATATTGATCAGGAAATAAGATCTATTTAAAATGACTTAAAAACCCACAAAGTAGTGTTTTGAGCACTTCAAGATTTAATTCATGTTGGGAAGAGTTTACAAGCAGTTTGAAAGCGTGTATCATGTTTCATAATAGAAGTAGTGCTGATCCCTTTCTCTTGGGACCATACTTGATGATTCCCAGACCTAGCTGCCTGGGCTGAAAGGATATGTTATAATTAAAACCTCAAGATTCAGGTTGTTAGCATTTCAGCTCCCCACCCGTGGTTTTCATTCATGTTAATCTAATTAAATTGAACTAACAAATGTGGCAAAAAGCTACTTTTAGCCCACACCCTTAAGGTCTTATAGCATTCTCTCACTTTTGGAGAAAACCGTTGCACTGATACATATTTTAATTAAGAAACACAAGTATTGAAATCTTAATGATCTTTTCACTATTGTGTGAATGAAGGTATCTGTTTACATCATTATATATATATCTATACAACATAAACAATTTCACACAGGGTTCTGTGTCAATCAGTTTGTGCAGTGACTGACAAAAAGCTGGTACTTTTCCTGATTATGTTTTGACAGCTATGAATAATATTTAAACAATGAAACTGATTAAATGTCACTTATGGGTTTATATTCACTTCATCTTTACATTTGATAAAGGGTTTCATGATTCAGTTTCTCTAGATAAACTTAATATTTTTCTCTTTTTTAGATGACAGAAGGCATCTAAGAGTTGGAAGCAAGTGAAAAGCCTGAAAGTGTAAGTACTTTGCAGTGCAGTATTTTCTGCTCTCCTTGCTGTTCTGATGTCTCTGATATGAAAGAAACTTTCTAACTCTGGAAATTAATTATTTTCAACCAAATTGTCCTTATCACAAGAATATGCTTCAGTTCAAGATTAAGATCAATGCCAAAATTTCTCCAGAACTGCCTTCAAGAATGGACCTTTCTTATGTTAAAGGCCTCATATTCAGTCTTTCTTGATACTCTATAGAAGTTTCTTGAAGGACTTAATTTTGATTGAGTCCTTTTCTTGTGGGAACTTTGAATTTAAGAATTCCTATGCAAATGAAATAAGACAAGAATTTTATTTACTTTTTAATTACTGATCTCTAGATGTTTAAGCACAGATAAAAGTTTGTAATGAATTTGTGGTTTAGCCTGAGAATTCACTTTTCCAAATTTTACTTCTTGAACACCACAATTCTTGAATACAAGATTTGGTTAAAAGGTTATTTGGAATGCAAATAAATGAAGCACTACACTGAAAAACTGAAAATTAGCAAGATCATTCAATACATAGATTATGCATATTTCTCTCTCAGTGGTTCAGTCATAATGCTTCTTTTTCTGGTCTTCCATTATGGACTAAAAAGGGGTGGTGAAATACAGAGAAAGCTGATCTGAAAAACTGCAATTGTTTTTATTATAATGGATTATTAAATATGTTTTTATAAATAAAAAACTTTATAGAATATACACCTTATTTTTCTAGGTGAAGGAACTAATTTAGTGAAATTAAGCAAAAATAATCTCTCCCTGCTGGGCAAGCGATTTATAGGCTGCATTCCTATATTATTTTTTTCCCCCCCAGTGATCAGACCTCTCTAAAATCTGTTATAGTACACTGGAGTGCAAAGCTATATACTAATATTAAAAATGATGTAAAATCACATATTTCTAAGGGATAGCCCATCCGTTTTAGGAGAGAAGAGCAGTTCCTGTTGAGCAGGCCTACATGGGTCATTAACCACCACTGGCTATGAGTCCCTGAGAAGCAATGA
Source organism: Arenaria interpres (assembly GCA_013399435.1). Taxonomy (NCBI): domain Eukaryota; kingdom Metazoa; phylum Chordata; class Aves; order Charadriiformes; family Scolopacidae; genus Arenaria; species Arenaria interpres. The sequence continues at coordinate 2,454 of VXAK01027830.1, read as the reverse complement.
CTTTGCAGACTTAACTTGGGATTGCATTTTCCTGTTATACAAGGTCTGCGGGGCAAAAACCAGAAATGAACTGTGAAAAATGTAATAGCTGTTTTATTCTTTGTATTTGGACCCAAAAATATAAAACCACAATGTACTTAAACTCTATAAAACTCTATAATTGATCATGTTTGTCTACTAGCATGGAACGTATGTCTTTGTTTGTCCAAATTGCTGTATACAGTTCATTATTATATGCAGAACTAGTAGCTATAACTTCCATAGACCTGCAGTAATTGTATTTGTTACTCACCGTCAAACAGATCGTCTACTTTTTGCCTCCTAACTTACCTCCAAGATCCTTTCCCCTTTTCAATATACAGTCCCCATGCTTTCAATATGTAACTATAGATCATCATGAGCATAAATAAATTTATAAATATGAAAAGTGTTCAGCTGAGTGTTTCCTTCCTGTATTGATCCCAAATTAACACCATGGCAAAGCCCAGAGATTATTTTCCCTGTCTGTATAATCTAAAGTTAAATATTTTCACTTTTATCTTAATTTCTCAAAACAAACAAAAAAATTGTCTCCCCTGTCTATTTCAGACACATCCATGTTATGTCAGAATTTATTTATCAATCCATTCGTATACTGGCAACATTTATTTATCCTGAATCAGGAAAATAGGAATTCATTCTTTTAATAAAAAAATGGATAGTGAGTATAGAACATCATCAACAACAACAACCCTACCAACACAAACTTTCTGAAAACTGATGGGAATATTGTGATTGACTTGGATATGTCATTAATAGTGATAATTTTTCTCCTGCGGTACTATCATGTTCTGTTTAATCCGGTCCTGCTCATTTCACTAACATTTTGATTCTCATTCCAAAGCTTTTATAGCAACCGGTAAAGTTTATGTATGTCATGATTCTTGACACATGTTCTTTGAGAAGAACTCGTGTTTCCTGACATGTAATGGTATCTATTTCTGTTGTCTTCCTTGCGTCTCTAAGTGCCAAGTGAGCAGCTCTCTCAAATGCTGGAGACAGTTTGTTTCCTGTCATATACCTTTGGCAGCCTATCTTCCAATAATGTATGTATTTGACCAAGATATCTGGTCAAATGAAAGGGTACTTAATGTTCTTTGGCAACATGGCTTATACAGCTGTCTACATTTTCTTGGCCTTTACTCTCCTTTATTAGTTTACCCAGGGGACTCAATTGAAAGACCATGTACAGAAGTATCAAGTAAAATATATCATAAAAAATTACTCACAGAGAATCTAGTGACCTGAAAAAATGTTACTTGAAAAACTAATGACCTAAGTATGCCTCAATCTGAGATCATCCAGCACGGAATTCAGAATTCCTCAAAGTGGACATGTAACTAGTGATCCAAATAGAAAATTAAATTTAGCAATGATTTCTTTATACATCTATATATAAAAAAGGTCTCTGAAGTCATCCTTTCTGCTTCAATCCCTCTTTTCTATACCGTACTGAAATCTGCAGTTGATAGTGTTTCCTGTGAATGCTTTCTATATTCTGCTTTTGTTTATTTTACTCTTTCCTTGTATTAAGAGAACCCAGAATGAAACCTAATAGCAATTCAGGTACTGAGGCATGAATGTAAAATACCATACCATCAGAGGAACTATGATTTCAATCTATTCTGAAAGATATACCACATAAGCTGATTTATAGATGTTTAATGCTGCATTGTTCTCTATTGCCATTTAGAAACCATTAATCTGTAAATTAGTTGCATCAAAAATTGTCTTTCATAAGCATAAACTTCTCAAGCCCAGAATAACTGGAAACAGCTTTAATAAAGGTTCAGAATTTCATAGTAAAATGTCAATGAATATGAAGATAAATTCAATTTCCACAAGCTCTAAGGAGAATACAAATGATTGACTTTCTGTTCTTCAGTCAATAACTTATTGACAGTTCTAAGTCCAATTGACAAAACAAAAAGCAGAAATCAATAACAGTGGAGCAAAGATCAGATCAATAGCTGAATTTCTCATTAATGGAGCGAATGGCAGTTTTACTCACTTCGACAGAAAAAGACAACACCCTCATGCCCTGTCTGATGGAGAATGGAAGGGCATGGGTCAAATATGCACAACGAATGTGAATGTGCAGTTTCTTTAGATCAAAAAACCCTTGCATCTATGAAATTCATTTTTAAACAGATATATGATCCCTAGAGTAAAGTCTAACAGACATCATTAGGAATTATGGTTAAGCACTTACAATGCTGTTAGGGGCTATAAACCTGCTTTTACACACAGTGCTGCTGTGAAGTTATAGGCTCCGGAGCAGAAGAATGTTCATAAATTTACCATTTGCACAAACTAAATAATTGGGAGGGTTGGGGGGAAGCTCTACCGTGTTTGTCACTTAGGTAAAAAAAATGGAACACAGTCTTCAAAATTCCCTTTGTGCTTTTCAGAAAA
>VXAK01027825.1:192-16944 GCA_013399435.1 Arenaria interpres | reverse complement strand
TTATTTTATTGAAATATTTGCATAAACTTTAAAATTGATTGCTGGTCTAGTAACTCCAGCCTATGTGTACTGTAATAATAACCTAGATTGGGAGTGGAGTTTTTTTACATTGAAATTGAATGTTTTTTCTAAGTAGTTAACACAGAGTAATAGTTAAGAAGAAAAGTTTTGTGGTTTGCGTTGTTGTTTTTTTGTGGTTTTGTTTTGGTGGGGTTTTTTTTGTTGGTTTTTTTTTCCTTGGTGCGTATCAGTTCTTCCTGATGATTTTGGAAAATTTTAGTTTAGGAATTACTGGCACCTTCCATTTTGTGTGTACCGTGTCCCTGAGCAATTTTATTCTTTTAAATGTAACAACAGAGGGACAAAATGTTCTGATATCAGGAGCTCAGAAAGTTTTGTTCTGGTATGAAGACTAGTTGTCAAAATGCATCTTGCAGAGATTAAGTATAAAACCCAAAAGAAGGCCAGACAAAGAAAAAACAAAAAAATACATTAGTCAGATCTCTGCTACAACCACAACTTCTACCACAGAAATGCTTTTCTGCATGACTTACAGATTTATGCAGACAGAATTTCTCGTAGAGTTCACTCAGCAGTTAGGTTGTACAGTATTATGTTAATATTATTTTATACCTACTAATGTGGTGGATTTTGTTACTTGGTGATTTTAACAAGAAAATCTTGGAATTGCTTTCAGTTATAGATGTTCTACTTGGCCAGCGCTCTTTTTGCTGTCAATTGTAGTGAAGAATACTTTATCTTACCTATTTAATCTAATTTTTAATTTATTTTTTTTTAGTTGCCTGATTACAATGTTAAGGGTGTAAAATAAACATATTAGCACCAATAAGTTACATACATTACATTTCCACAGGCCCCAACACCAGCTGACTGAAGTGCTAATAGCAATGAGTAAAAATCAATTGCTCAGTTCTCTGTAGGGCACCAGAAAGTATCTGTTGTAGTCCTGGTAAACTTTAAATAGCTAGTAGATATTAAAAATTGTATACTTTCAAGGGGGCTGTGATATTTTTAGCCTTTCTACAGATTCATTTGGACCTGGAAAATGAAATATAGACAAAAAGCTGATATTTTTACTTTCACATCTTCACTATTGTTAATGCTTCCATTTAATATCTTTATCCCAAAAAAACTTGAAGGGCTTCCATAAAAGTAAAGAATAACTAGTTGGAGAAATTTGAAGCTGCTTATAACTGTGTTAACATTGAGCAATATTAATTTTAGTTTCAATGCAATAAGAGAAATAACATTATTTTTAAAATGTGCTCTTAACATTCTTTACCTAAGCAGTAATAACTTAGTGTTACTGTCCTTTCTGTCTTAAATGCTGGATCTGTGCAAAGGATTCAGTTGTCAGATACATTGCTAAGTCAGTTCCCTCTGTAAGTGGTATAAAAATCTCAGTGCAATAAGCTCATTCAAGGTAAAGGGACGTGTCAAAACTATCTTGATGATCAACAGATACAAATGGGACAAAAATAATTAGCAGTCCTTCTGTCCCATTCTCAGGTAGGAGTCCAGCAGCCAGTCCAGGAGCCGGGGAAATAATAAAAGCCTAAATGACACTTTCTTTCTTACCACAAACCTCAATGCAAGTTAGAGCTCGGGAGCTCAATCTCTGTATTAGTCACAATACACATGACAAACCATAAGCAGTAGTCTATATCCACATAGTTTACAGCGTCTTCAAAATACACGTGCAGGCAAAAAATGGTCTAAAGTGCATAAGAAGAATATATTTATGTCAAATTTCCAACTTTGTTTCTGTTGAAGTTATAGTCTGAACATGTAATTGTTTACACATTGGGTATTTGTGGTTATAAATAACTTATAAAACTGGCTCAACTACCATTGGGACACCATCCCCCAGAGTGCAAAGGGTGTCCGGGATTTAGATCTGATTGCACACAAAATAAGTATGAGGTTATTATTTAGCTAGGAAAGTGCAGCAGAGGGCATGGGACCGTCAGTTACTTTCTGGAAATCTGGTGATCATAAGAGATAGATGGTAGGATATGCTACAAATGTGGAGTGATGCTGTAATCTGCTGGGTCTGCCACAACTTGTTCCACCAGACTGAGTGGTAGGGGGAATAGAGAGCAGAAAAAGAAATTTTTTTCATTCTTGCTGTTGGTTTTATCCTGCTGTCACTACCGGCAATTTCCCTGTTCAATAGCAAGACTTCTCCAGTCAATTGAAGAGACATTGATATAAACACATGTGCAGAAGAGTATAGCGATGGTTTGAAATCAGCCAGACCTTTTAAGTTTTCATAAAAGTGAATTGGAGTTGGAATCAAAAGCAAGTTCCTCTTTATAGTTGCTAGTATTCTCCTAGAGAATTGTCTGCAGACTGCAGTAAATGGTCAGTGTATGTAATTGAAAGGTTTGATCCCACAAACCCTTACTCACATGAGTAATTTCATAGTTCTGAAAGAATATCAAACCTGGCAAGAGTTCACTGGCAAGACCAAAACTGGCAAGATTTGCCTCCATTATTGTGGTCTAAATTGAACTGCAGTATTTTAAATTTAGGACACTTGCAGTCTACACAGGCCAGTGATTTAAATTATATCTGAGGGTGGAAGAAATATAACCTACAACAGCCTGGCCATCCAGCCCGGGAGGCTTATTGCTGTATACACTGGCTCTTGAATCCAGGAGCAGGAAAGTATTGTGAAATTTGAATGTGGCGGTGGGGTATTTTTAATATTGCCAGACTCTTTCTCCCACTCTAAACTCACAAGCTGATGTGAATATATCTAACTCTGATGGAACTAGAAGAGTTCCTTCTGATTTGCATTAGTGTCATGGTGACAGAATTTAGCTTAAATTACCCAAACAAAAACCTTAAAAAACAATAGTTTTTTAATAGTGAGATAAAATGATAAAATGGTGTTAAAGTCTACAGGAGTGTGCAGGACCACCAGGTACATCCTGTAGATCAGTGGCTCAGGAATAATTAAGCACCTGAAGGCTTGTGTGATTCCAGCAAGATTAACCCCGCATAATTCTTCCGGACAAACATAGGAAATATAACTGAATTCCCAAGAATAAGAAAGATGTGCAAGTTCAGATTTTTCAGTATAGTATTTCTCTACTTTTTATACGTTAACTGTCTCTTAGTATTTGGTTCCTGGTAATAGAAGAAAACTATATTATGTCATTTTTTTTTGTTTTGTGTTTAAAAATTAATTCTATCTTTTTAAAAACTGCGTTACGCATGAGAGTTAATTACATTTTGTGATATCTTTTTATGGGTTCTGGTTCGGGTTTTGCAGCTTACTTTTTCAATATTTTGGTTAAATACACTCTCCTCTCCTTCACAAATATAACATGGGAAAATCCAGCTTCTGTAACATCTGTGGTCTGTGTTTGTTTACTTATTTATCTATTCAACAGTAAAGTTGTATGTCTTTGAAGATGAAAGCTTGTAGAGGTCACAGAGATCCAAGTTTATATACTCCAGTACAAATCAAGTTTTGTAGAAGTTTTTTAACAGTGAGAAAAAGAAATATAGGTGATAATAACTGTCATGTTACTTTTCATTCCAGCCATTAGAGACTGTTTCAATGGTTCTTTGTTATGTGCGTCAACTAATCAATGTATAGCAATCTCCCAGCGTTGTGATGGCATTGCAGACTGCATCGATTTCAGCCTTGATGAGTCCAGCTGTTCAGGTACTTAGTTTTGCATAAAAATATCATTTGAAAGAAAAACATATCGTCATTTCTTACTGAATCTTTAGGCAGCTCTCAAACTAGACTGAATTCTCTCTGCTAAAGCTTATTAAGACAGCATCAGGAATGAATTTGAATGAAAGTATGACACAGCTAAAATAATGAGAAAAAGATGGAAAATAATATGCTTAGTTAATATCTTCACAAGGGGTGTTTCTAAAGGTATAAACACATTGCTTAAAAAAACCCCCGATTTTGTATTATCCTAATAAAGCACTCTCGATTTTGGCCAATGGATTAACCCACTTAAGTGAGCTCAGTATTTCTGAGTTAATAGGATTTTTTTGTTTTCTTTTTTTCTTAAGAGTAACAGAAATCCCGGTTGGAAAAGTATAACAAAACATGTAGCATTTGTTTTAGCACAGTGCATTTCCCACAAAATTCAGGTTTGGTTTGCAATAGGGAAATTCTGGAGAAAGGTAAGAACACAATAATATACATCCAATCTGAATCAGATTTTTATTAACAAGATTTAACAAAAACATAGATGATGACGTAAGTAATTAAATTTAGATTCAAAGCATCCCATTCAATAACACAAATTTGCTGCAGTTCATCCCCGAGCTGATTACTAACCCTGGGCCAGTTCTGTGTTAACAGTACAAGCATGGAATTATAGAATGGTTAGAGTCAGAAGAGACCTTAAAGATCATGGAGTTCCAACCCCCCTGCCCTGGGCAGGGACACCTCCACTAGACCATGATGCTCAAAGCCCCATCCAGCCTGGCCCTGAATGCATCCAGGGATGGGGCACCCACTACTTCTCTGGACAACCTTTTTCCAGTGTCTCACCACTCTCACAGTAAAGAATCTCTTTCTAACATCTAATCTAAATCTCCCTCTTCCAGTTTAACATCATTACGCCTCATCCGATCACTGCACCCCCTGATAAAGAGTCCCTCCCCAGCTTTCCTGTAGGCCCACTTTAGGCGCGGGAAGGCTGCAATAAGATCTCCCTGGAGCCTTCTCTTCTCCAGGCTGAACAACCCCACTCTCTCAGCCTGTCTTCACAGGAAAGGTTCTCCAGCCCTCTGATCATCTCTGTGGCCCTCCTTCTGGACCTGCTCCAAAAGGTCCATGTTCCTCTTATGTTGGTGGATCCAGAGCTGAACACAGTACTCCAGATGGGGTCTCATCCACCTGTGAGGATTTGTTTTCCACAAAGCCTTCTTAAAACCGGAGGTGTCCACTCTGAATAACACTATTTATGTGTTTCAGCAAATTATTTTATGGGGCATATACACAAAAGTTAAAGAATTTGAAGTAATTCTTTAGGTCTAATTTGCATTTTACCAGTTATTTTCTTACTAAAGAAGATTGAGGGGTCTTGTTTTTGATTTGGAGTTTTTCTTGCTGTTGGTGTGTAGACTTAAACTTCTGTAAAACTAAATCTGATGATGTGGAAATCCATTGTAAGGGATGTCAAAAGTTGATAATAGTATATCACTGACATCCCCCTATACTTAAACACCTTTCCTCTTTTCAAGACCGATTTCTCTAGTTCTTATAAGAATGTGATTCTAAGTGTTAAAATTTGGGACTTCTTTAATTAGGCTGGTGACACAGGGGTACGTATGTGTTCATCACCCCTATAGAAAAGCTATTAATAATAAAGTAGACATAGGTAGTACTTAAATATAAGTTCAGCAGTTTTGGCTCTTATTTTATATATTCCTGTTTGTCTGAAAATGAAGTAAGTGGCAAAAGCTTGATTTCTGAAGTCAGTTGAAACCCTTGCTTGAGAAAAATTAGAAGCTTGTTCAAGTGAAGCAACAGGATTTCTGTAAGTTCAAGAGGAGCCCATTGATTTTAACATGTTTATGACTTGACAATTGTATCACCAAGTTAAGGTCTAAAGGAACAGCTTTGGGAAGCGTTAAGTGCCCAAAATGACAGGTATGAATATTCCACCATTTTCAAAATGAGGCAATGACAAATATGAAAAAGGGATGGTAAATTTTAAATTATGTTTTTTACTGTTATGTTTGCAGTTTGTCCTGAAGAATACTGCAAAAATGGAGGGAGGTGCATCATCAAAGATGACATTCCATTGTGCCAGTAAGTTTCATTGGGGATTGTTTTGTGTTTGAAGTTGGAAAAAGGTGCTGTTGAAAGAGCTGTTTTGTTCCCCCGGGACTGAAATTACCTTCAGTAGAAGTGTATTTTTAAAAGTCTTTGCATGTCTACATTATTTTTATTTACAGTTGCTGACTGAAACCACATTTTTAGAAAAATACTATTTATCAAATAAAACTTTCTGTATCTTTCATCTATCGTTACGTGAGAAAACCCTTTTTGCCTGACACCTTAAGTTTTCTCTCTTATGTTTCACGCTAATGTTTAACAGTACATGTGTCTATGAAAAATGATGCCTTACATGCAGGAGGTGCTGTGTACCTAAGATGAGATATACAGCAGGCCGTGTTCTCAACTTTACCTGAACTTGTGATGTATTTCTGTTATAATGTTATTTTTTGCATATATTTGGAGAAAGAGGGTAATGTTTTTCCATTTATGCCAAAAATAGGGTTAAACGTATGCTTGTATTTTTCTGGAAATACTCTATGCTGAAAACCAAATAAAGAATGCAATTGTGATGTGGAATGTAGGAGTCATTAGGAAGTGTCTCAGTATAGCTGAAGGACTCATTTGCACAAGGTATCACTCTGTTTCCCACTTGGATATTACAAGAGATTTTTTAAAGTGCAAAGAAAGCAATGATATACATTATCATACTTTTGTCCTTCATGTGCTTCAGTAGATCTTGCCAAAACATTTGCCAAATTACTAAAGTGACTGTTTTATCAGAGTATCTATCTTAGTCAAGACCAGGCAGTAAGGTTTGTCTCCTAGTTTCTAGGAAACTCACATTATTAGGTCTGCTGACCAAACTTCAGTTATTGCAGAATTTGTATCTTTCAAGACAGGTTTATCCTTTTTTGGTTGAAGAAATGTGATAAACAAAATACTCAGAAAACACACTTTCTTATAGAGTACTTTGATTTAGCTCTCAGAAAACACTGTTAATTACTTGCAGATTTCCCAAAGAATCTTCTCTATTGCAAAATAGAGAGTTGTCACTGCAAGAAACTTGTGATTTCATTAAGGTGGCTGTTTCGAAACTTTTTGGGACACAGAAAGGGAGAAATGGGACAAAAAACATAGGGGAAGGTTTTAAATGAAATTAAATGGATAGCCAGCAGAAAATAAAGGGATTGGGAATTGCCAGGAAGTTTACAGTTTGTAGATTAAATCGTTGATCAACAAGAAAATTGCTTGTAGGGACAAAGGAACTGGAGGAGTAATTGAGATTTTAGGGATACAGGGGAATTATAAAAATTGAACTTACGTTAGGACCTGCAAATGAAATGAAACCAGATTACCAAGTGTTCTTTATTCACAGAAATAAAAGATAGTTGCAATACTAGAATAGTAAATAGGATACTTTCCTTCAACATTCAGTAAGAAACAAGATACTGAATTCTAATGCAATGCATATGTAATTGGAGCAAAGGCACAGAAATAAAAATGACCTACCTGGTGGGCTAACATAACTGCAAGAGTTGTGCGTGTTTCTATTGGGGAAATACGTCATCTCTGTTCAAGAATACTAGAAAAGTAGTATATTTTGCAGTAATGGAAGCCTTTCTGAAAGCTCTGCTGATAAGGGATGTGACTGGAGAATAGCAAATGGAGAAGAAAAGGAATAGCCAGATCAACAGTCTGATACCAGTACCATTCAAGACTTTATAATATTTTGAAGGCATTACTCATACATGTGATAACAGTGGAGTTAGCCATTTCTAAGATAAGCTTCTGCATGATATTTGAAAATCCTACATGTCAACATTATGAAAAGAAAGAAAAGAATAAAAATGTACCTTAAATAATAAAAAATATAGAAGTATCCCAGTTTTCATTTCCTAGGAAAAAAAACAAAACACAATGAAACCCCTAGAAATTAATGTGGAAGAGACGCTATTTTTAACCTGTTTGCTCTCAGTTCTTACCTTACATTTCCTGAAAAAAGGATGATAGATTTAGGCGGAAGTATCTTCTTCTCTTGAGAACAACTGCTCTTCTAGACTGCAGGGGAGGTCAGGAGAAAAAGCAGAGTGTGTGTAAGAATTGAGGAAGCCTGTGGGACAGCAAGAAAACCCCTGAGAAGAGCAGAGTATAGATACTGGCCTGTCAGAGAAGTGTCAGATAAAGAGAGTCTTCCTGGATACCCAGAGGTAATTGTGTGGAGCCTACAGGGGTCTTAAAAGCCACTCAGTTTGACTAATATTCTTCAGTGACACAGTGGGCAAAGGGAAAAATTGTTAACACATCCTTTTATTGCTGTTTTTTTCTTACGCAATGGATACCAATCTTCCTCCGCTTGAGATGCTTGTGTTTTAGCTTCCATAAAACAAAACCTGAGATTTTAAAAATCTCCTTGGCCTCTCTGAGAATGTTGGTTTAACTAAACAAGTCTGGACAGGCCTCTAAGCTTCATTCGATTCAAGGTTCCCTCACATTCCTATAAAAACCGGAATTGCTGCTCGTCTTACCTTAGTTTGAAGTATGTTGATAGAAGAGAATGCAGTCTCTAGAAAACAGTTTTGTTGGTGATAATGTCTGAGTTTTTTCTGTGTTTTTGATGCAATGTGGTTGAAGTAATTAACTGTATAGACTCCTCCAAGTGGTTTAATATGTCAGCATGAGAACAGAGTGCATTTACAGTAGCTGCTTAGGCAAAAGACATTAACTATCTGAAGAGATTGAAAGTTGATAGCAGATTTTCTACATTTAGTACTTCTCAAGTTTCTTTGATGCTGTATGTTTTTATACGTGTGCACTAGTTTTGCTTAGATATATAAAGGGAATACTTAGGATGTCAACCTGACTTTCAGTAGTATTTAGCTAAGAGGGATCTGCAGAAGGTGGAAGGTGAGCTCTGACATCCATTTATCAAGAAGTATCTGTAGAACAGGTGGAAAAGATAGCAAGTCCAGATAAAGTTTCAGTGTGTATTGGAGTGGGTAACAGGGTTGGTATATAAGGTTGCTGTCATTTCTGCTCATGCTGCTGAAAACAGCTTTTCTTAGCTGGTCCATAATGATTGTATTAACTTCAGTGAGAGGCACAGTATTTGAGACCGTGACTATATGGTAGCAGATGTTCCCAGTGGGAGTTTGCAAGTAAGTGCAGAGCAATGGTGCTTTGCAGGTGATGGTTAGCTTCCTACTTGAATGAAATACAGCTTGATGGCTGTCCTGATCCTCTCTGGTGTTTGCCTTCAGAGTTAGGTTTGAAGGCCATTTGCATTTGCTTCGCCTATTTGGTCAGGAGAGTGCTTGGGATGCATATCAAATACATTTATCTTTGCTTACTAATTCTTGAGTATCCTCTTTAGCTGCTAGTCTGTGTGGAGCTTTAGTCTGAAATTTTACAGCCGCTCTCATTTCACAAAATGTTACTCCTATTGGTGCTGACTGAGTTCCCTTCTGGAGTGGATGTGTGGCCCAGTGGCTAGCGCTGGCAATCAGCTACTGTGCCTGCACGTGCAGATCATGACAATTTGAGCAATAATGGCTAGAATTTTTGCAATTTCAATAGTCTGATTTCAAATACTTTGAAAAGTATTTGTATTTTCCCTAATTGTTTGTCCAGTGTTTTTTTTACGTTTGCTTTATCTTTTTTTAAAGACACAGACCTCTGGAAACGTAGAAAAGAAATATCGATGAGAACGNAAATTCAGTGAACAAACAAGCTGTAAAAATGTGTGTTTGTAACACACTGAAGTGGAAGGGTGAGGCTTCAAAAATTGTACTCGTGCTGAAATAAAACCCTGAGAACAGCAAAAATATTTCACTAGACTGATAATACATAATTTTATGTTAGCTAGACAAGATTGATACAATACATTCACATTTAAAATGTACTAAAACTCGCATACAATAAACATAATAGAGTGCTTGTCTTTCCTTTTATTTTATACAAACATCTTCTATGTAACATAAAAATTTCACAGCAGTTACACTGCTTAATACTAAAGACTATAATGAGAGTGTTTTATTAATGTCTGAGCTGTGAGAAGGCTCTATCCTTAAGCAGCATATGTAATTGCATTCACTGGCTGTAATTAAACAATCGTGTTATAAATTAGAAATACATTTTCATTAAACAGCTTTTAAATTACATTGAATATGTACCATCTAGCTATCTGAGCTGTGGAGATTAGAATTTCAAGGAGTCATTATATATAGATAATTAATTAAGGTTATCTTTGTAGTTGTGTATCTAAATGCTGATTTGGCCCAAAGTATAGAAACTGAATTATTTTGTTTGTTTGCTTTATGTGATAAAAGTAAAAAAGGTTACTTTCCCTTTTATGTTTTAGAAAAGAATTGATTTTACAGGGTAATTATTAAGAGGAGGAGATTTTTGTTTTTTCTCCTTGGAAAAGCTAAACCTATTTGGTCCTCTATTTTTTACTTCTCTCCTTCTCATGTTTAAAATGAGCACATTATTATAACCAAGAATTGTCTGGTTTAATGTGCAAATAAATTATTTTATCCCCAGTGATAGAATAACAAATAATATTCCACAAAAATTTTTTAAAATTATTACTTTTTTGGTAGTTGAGACATTTTGTCACAATCTGATTTTGTCTTCAAAAAACTAACTTCTTGTAAGCGCAGTACATTTTTGCGGAGCAGCCCTACAAGGTAGCATGCAACTTTAAATAATGCCACAGTAGATTTTTTCAATACCTTTTCCAATCAAAGCTCATGTATGCCAAAAACCAGCAATTCCACAGCCTCTCTAGGCAATGTCTTCCAGTGCAAGAATGTAGGGCATTTTTTCTAAACATATTTGCCTTTGGATGTACTCTTATATATACTGTTTTACTGGACTTTTGGGGAATGATGGTGGTAGTTATCTTTAAAAACTAAAAGTCGGGCGATTGTTTTAATATGACACCGTATGTCATGAAAATGGAATGATAATGGTATTCATACCTAAGAACATAAAATGCTTGGAAGCACCTAGCCGGTGATTTGATGGAAATGAAAAGCCTAGGGACTGACAAGATAGACACACCCAATTAATGAGTAAAGAGAGTTTACAATGGGAGAAGATGGCAGTTTCCATTTCAGCTGTTTACCCTGTGGCTCTCAAAGATTCCCACCTCAGTTACAGGGAGGATTGCTGATGCAGCAGCTGCCCAATCACTGCTGTGATTCATTGTTGAAGCAAGACAAATTGGTAATGATTTCACTTCCTTCTGAAGAATTTTCTTTTAGATTTACTGAACAAGGGTGACCTAAGTAAATTTATAAAGCTATATGGAGCCTGTGTATCTACTCGGTGGTAGTCGTGCAAAAGCAATCGTAGGGAGAGGAGGAATTGAACAAGGATGTAACCGTGAATAAAAACAAAGGCCATCATGAGTAGTCAAAAAGGTAAGGCACTGAAAATTAATGTTATGCTAAGATTTTGCTTCTGGAAATAAAGGCATATTGTTATGTGGAGACATATATACAAACACACGTAGCTAGCATAGAGGAGTTTTTTTCATATCTTTCCATTACCCAAGCGCCATCTGAAAAATGATGCTGAGAGAAATAAAATAGCAAATTAACGTTGCCTGAGTTGGGTAAAATTGAGAATGGGAAGACAATTTAATATCTCTGTTCTCCAGAATGAATGAAACACAGCTTGTTGTGAAGGAAAATATACAGTATATTGATGGAAATGCACCTTTAAAGATTTGCTTATAGAAAACTCTTTCCTAAAGTTTCTGTTGCATATATTGTTATCTGTTTACTCTTTATCCTTTCTTATTCAGAAAAGTTTCATGAAATCAAGATGCCTGTTCCTGATACAATAATTCCTTTTTTTTTTTTTTTTTGTCCTTCTATGTTTCCAACATCATGCCTTTTCCAAAAAAGGCAAACATGATGTCATTAAGAATATTTGTGAGATAAGAGACTACTAAGCATCGGCGGAAATTGAACTCTTCAGTAGCATATATATTCCATTTCATAAAAAACCAGCGATCAGAGCTATACAAACACAAGTAAAACAATTGAATAGCAATTTTTTTCTTCTCAAGGATTTTGATTTAAAAAAATTTTTTTTAAGCTCTCACCTTTTGTGTTTGCTTTTGCCAGTCATATGAGATGTGAGTTGAGTCATATCAAAGTGAGTCGAGGTCGCCTGGAGGTTTGTGGCATTTTACATATTCAAGTATTTCTAATTAATGTTTTTCATTCTTTTTCCCCTGCATTAGGAAGATAACTAGCATACAAGAATCATCATATACATAACCTAGGTATAAAGCCCTTACTTTAGAGCCTAAAACATTTCTGAAATTTCTATATTGTTCTTTATAGTTCCCTGTCCTAAGCCTGGACCAATGTTATTACTTCTGTGTCCAAACTACATAGTTCATTCAGAGGTCTGCATCTCTACATTGAGGTATTTTTGTTTTCCATTGAATCTGGCTGTGGCATTTAGTCCACTCAGATGGTGACTCCTTATCTATCCAAATAATGCCAGAAGATTGCTCTTGTGGAGAACCAGAGTGTTGATTTCCCTTCAGGTATGCTTTATATGACCCCCATGAATTTTTGTTTGTTTCTCCCCCACCCTCAAACACTAGAGATTACGATGCAATGAGACAGAAACATAGACATAAATCTTATGCGTTTGGTCTAGTTTTTAATAGTTGGAATGAAACAGCTTTTGATTTTGATGCTGATCAAAGGGCTTTCAGCAATCATTTCACAATATACATAAACTGAAAAAAAAATTTGCAAAATCCATTGCATTCTTCATATATGAGAATTCAGGAAATATTGATCCTCCATAAGGAAAAAAACATGCCAAATTTTTCTAACGGGTTTTTTTCTTTATTTATATTTTCCCCACTTGTACCAAGTGACTTCAAAGTAAACACATTTGCCCAAATCAGTTTTAGCTAGCGAGAACCTTTCCATTGAACAAATTATCAATTATTTCTTTAGAAATGGCAACACGGGGTATCTTTTTCTATTTAGAAGCAGTTACTTTGACCTTTGCTCTTTTTCCTCCTCTTTGCAGATAATAGTATAATCTTGAGGTCAGGATTATACTATTATCTACTGTTATCAGGATTATACTTATCACACTGGAGCCACCTGCTTCATGCAGTTTGCAACTCCTAGAAATGATGAAAAAAACCCAAACAACTTTTATCTCAGCTAAAGTTAATCAAATATATAGTGCAGTTTGCCACCATCTGCGGTGAGGCAGTGACATACCGTAAAGTTCACTTGTGAGTTGTTTGAATCAGCTGATTGCTAAGTCCAATGATTTCAGAAGGAATCTGTATTTTTCAGTTTCTTTATTCTAAAACTAAAACAAGTATGTAACTTAAAGTTTGACTGCACATAATTGAGAACCAGGTGTTTTTACTCAAATAACTCAATAATGGTTTCATAACAAATGTTTCTGACAATGTTTTTGAGAAATCTCTAGCACCTGATTCAAATGTAAATTAAACACTTAACTCTTGGGTTTTGGTCTTTTTTTCTATGGAAAACTAAAGCGCAAGATATCTGTAAAACAGGAAAAGAGCAAAGCAGCTTACAGTCTTTCTCTGTCTTCCTGAGGTGAAATATACTCTGACAAATGGAAAAAGTCTCTCCTGAATGGCTCATTGCTAGAATGTGGATAGCAATTATAATGGAAGGACATAGTTTAGATATAGCCCGTTGGTCATGCTGGAAAGCAAACTGTGACCTAGATATTTTCAAACTGTCTTTTTATGATATGTTTGCTGAGTGGGGAGGTTTTTACTTGCATAGAAAATCAGCAAGGAATTTCTGGGATGACTTCTAAGCCAAAGAGTGTATTGAACTTTATGTACAACCTTTTATTGCAAGATTTTGGTGTTGAGAGGGGCTAACACCTAGTTTTGGGAATAAAAGTAACTGCATATTTCCTTTTAAAAGGTGAATTTAATACAATGTCAACCTCACTTCAACTCTCAAGATCAGAGCGGGAATTACATTTAGAGTCTGATCAAAATAATTTATGTTTTAATATGAACATACTAAAATATTACTGAGAAGGGTGTAGGCAAATAAGTATAATTTAGCAGATACAGTGAAAATCACCTGTGTGTATAGGAATGCTTATGGGAAAAATTTTCTCCTCAGTCAGATTTCCTCTCCTTACAAAATTTAGTATCAGCAGTGCTTAAGAGGCTAAAAGCATTCAACCTCTCTGATAAGTATTCTACACTTCTATTTTGATTTTCAGTTCCCTCTTCAAAAAGAGTCAAAGTTAACTATGAGGTGTAGGAAATCACAGTGAGATTTTTATTATTACTAAGTGCAATGCACCTTTACCTCAGAATGACTTATACCCCAGAACTATAAGCATTATTACATTTAAAATTCAGAAGATAGCTTTGTCTACAATAGGTACAAGCTTAGGATCTGGGGAGTGTACCTGCAGGAGAGGATGCTTGTTGAGTGATAGATAATATGAGAGATTTTTACATGGGAGAATGTGAATTAATGTTGGATATTGGATGTTTGCCAAAGTATGGAGGGTTCCCTGAAGGATTACTCCTATGAATTCCAGATGCTGAAGAGTAGGAAACATAGATTAAAAGCTTTAAATCATGATTTTGGTTTGATTGTTTTGTTCAAAACAGGAAAGAATAGCTGTAAAGTAAGAAATACATTTCAAAAGAGAGAAAAATAGGGAACAATTTGTATGTATACCAATGAAGGAAGTATAAACACAGGAGTTACAATGATTTTTGTGCTCCAGCCCCTCCTCTTTTACATTCATGTAGCTGCCTTTTGTCCTCAGAAATTTAAAAACATCTTTGGGTATATCTATTTAAAGACATATAAATTACACTACATCTTTTGGATTATATGAAATCGAATAATAATTAACACAGTCTGGGTTCAGATTGCCTTACTTAGCTTGAGTAACAATCTTTCAGGCTCAGGCTTCCTGGATTTAAATTAAAGTAAGAGACAGTACTTGGCATGAAAACCAGCATTCTCATACCCTAAGATTACATCTGCATGTCTGCATATCAAAACTTCATTGTCTAGAGTCAGCTCACCACTAGATCTCTCTCTGTGGGAGGTACCTTGAGGCTACCGGTCGGGCACACCTAAAACAGGACAAAATGTGTCACAAAAGTTGAAAGGGAGACTTTTGGAAAACATACACCATCAAGCATGTTGATAAAAGTTTTGAACTTTCTCTGCAGTGAGGAAGATTGTGATGTGGATAGGCCTGTGCTGAGGATGGCAGGAAAGATGGGGATGGTGGAGATCTGTACTTGAGAATCTGTGTTTTTGTAGAAGTTTTGTAGGAAAGACATACGCCTTCTGTTCTGTACTAACTGCATCCTGCTCAGTCTGACCCACAAGACACCCTGTTGTCACAATGTCCTCAAGCTATCATGCATGTTTGCAATTTTCACCCTTGTTCAGCCAGTGTGAATTTAAATCTCCAAGAATTATACCCTTTGTGCTGTTGCTAGGTGGCTAAGGGATTGCATAAAAGCAGCAAATTCTACTAAATTAAGAACTTTTGAACTTTTCTTGCCGGCTTTTGCAGTGTTGACTGATCTGGAAAGTTCCATGCATTTTAATTTTAAACACACATACAAACATAGAGGATTTTTCTCAACGCTTGGAAGGATCTTTTCATGTTTGCTATTGCTCTAATCAGCTACTAGGCTGCATCTCTAAGCGGGAAGCAGTAACTATGTGCTATTCCCACACAGGCTTTTGTACATCCTTAAGGGAAAATGTACATATACATTTAAACTAAAATATTTTTGTCTTCATCTGGTCTGCAAGTCATATTTTCAATGTACAGAAATATTTTTCTTTTAAATATATATGTTGGTTGTAAGATATATGTGAACTTTGAAATATCCTTTAAAGTCTGTCAAGCTAATGTGGTTCATGCAAGGCTTACAGTATTGATCTCATCACCAGAGTTACTGCATGAATAAACATCAGTCATCAAGCCAGGCTTCAGAATTCTGGAAACTGCAGGAGGTTGAGATTTCCCTTGTTTGTTTTTAAATGGTAGAGAGGTGAGAAAAGTTTGGATTTAAGCGAATTATTTCCCTGTGGATGGGAAAATTAATTGGCCAGGATGCACGGTATTTTATCTTAGTCTTTGTTTATTTGCAGTATGTGTGCTTTTGTGTCAGCCGACTAGATAACAAAGCAGAACACAGATAAATCATACGCCAGATTTCTGGAAAGTTATCATCTGGCTTCCTAATGACGTTGAACTAACCTGCGCTTTAGCTCACTCTCTGTGCAGCCAAAACTGTGGTGATTCTCTCCGTGGTCAGTGAGAAAGAATTGTTAATGAGCGCAAACTGATTTCTCCATTTTTATCTCTAGTTCTCTATGTACTTAGAGCACCTTGGAAGTTGTACAAATTCCTTGGATGGATTTCATGTGTCAACTGTGTATTAACACTTGTATTGCACCTCGGCTAGTACTTGGCAAGTTTCTTTGTTGGAAAAAGACTGAATCCAACAATATGTGATGATGGCTTCTTTAATGTCAGTGCTAGGTGAGATTATACAGTAGGGATGGTCTAAATCTGACTCCAGCATTAAATGTGTTTAAACTCTGATTCATTAACTTAGTATATCAGAAAATTATTTTTATTGCTTCATGAGTTTGTTGTTTCCACTTAGAACTTTTCATTTCTGTACTTTAATCCTTTTGTCATCCCCCCTTATTAACTATTGATTGAAATGCCTGCCCAACTGAGTTTGGTGGCAAGATTTGTGCAAATAAAAAAAAATTGCTTAGGATTGTAAAATGAAGCTAACAAGATGACTACCTACCGCTAAATGGAGCCTGTATTGTGCAGTCCTTGCATGCTGGAGTTTCCTACAGAAGTTACTGATAGTGCCACTTTGCATGACTAGGAGCTGAACAAAATGCTTTTAA
>VXAK01027822.1:331-31649 GCA_013399435.1 Arenaria interpres | reverse complement strand
GCCTAATTGGTCTTGCTGTTGGGAAAGAAAAGGTAAGCTTAGATCTTATCTGATGGTCCAAATAATGCTATCGCCAAGGTTTTGCGATGTTCTAGTTGAATTAATATATTCACTTGTTAAACATATAGCTATGTTGTTGCTGATTTCTATGCTTGTCTTCCTGTTTTCATGTGAGGTGACTGTTTTGCTGTTTAGATTCACAAATTCACAATAGAACTTTAAGAGATTATTACAGCCTAAATTATTCTTGTCACGCTGAACAATGCTGAAATCCAGCATTTTTATTTTCATTTGGGTTTTTTTTTTGCCTTAAGAGAAATTCTGGAGCATCTCATTTGGGCGGTGTCAGAATGGCGGGTGAAATGTATGTAGTTCAAAGGAAACTTAGAGTAGTTTTTGGATGCGGATGCTTGAAAAAGTTTAAATGTGCTTGTAATAGAACTTGAAGTACTTGTTTGTCATGAGGCTTGATGTATTTGGCAGGGTTGATTTATGAGTTGATTAAAACATGTCTCTAACAGTATCGAGAAACAACTGTGAAGGACTACATAAGAGTCTAAAGGAAGTTCTGATAGCAAGTTTGCATTATGGTTTACAGATTTTCATTTTATTGAGTGAAGAAAACACAAAATCACACTTCAAAGTAAAATAATGTGATGTGCACAGTACAAAAATACTAATAGCCTCTCCCGCAAAATTACCGGCCCTTTACTTTCACTTAGAAGAACCACTGGTAAACTTACCATTCATGCAACTAAATTTATAAACAGATTTTAAACACAAATAATGTTTAATAAATTATTTTAAGAGGACTACTGGTAACATGGGGAGTGAAAAGAGGTCACATGAGATGCCCCAATGGTGTTGCCTAAAATGTTACTAGCTTCAGTAAGTAGCTTCTGCTCTCAGCTTTTATCCCAGTTCTGTAAAGGAGTCAAAATACTAAGGAGGATATCTGGGGAAGTTAGAATTTTTAGATTTTTTTTGTGAATATTGGTATTTATTTATGTAGTGTTTTATTTAAATAGTCCTCTGCTTTCAAGTATATGAACAGAGGGTACAGTGAAGCTTAAGACGAGAATGACTCAGTGATGCTTCTGGAAAAAGAACTTGTGGTTTCATTTTATCCCCATTTCAGTCTATTTCTAGCTATAGCTTATGTCTTGGGTAGTGTCTTGGACAGAGGACCAGTTTAAGTAAGCATTTAAGTGTCTGAGAAGTACCCTTTTAATTTGCTTTTAAAAACATAGTTGTTTCCTATATTTAGTTTATGCAGGACGCATCAGATGTAATGCAGCTGTTATTGAAGACACAAACAGACTTTAGTGATCTAGAAGATGATGATCCACAGGTATGTTAAAATTGTTTTCATAGTGCGTAGCTCTTTGTTAGTATTAAAAAAATTCTTTGTACATATGATATTTCTGTTGTGTGCGTCCCCCCCATGTAATTACACCTTCAGACTAATAGTTCAGCATGTCTTACAAAAATTGAGATTAGTTTCCCAAAGATGGCCTTGGAATCTTCCACAGAAGTGTGTTCAGGAAATGAGACTTCCAGGTCCTATATTTGCTGAAGAAATTTCAGCATGTGGGTAATCGTTCCTTGTGTATTAATAACTACTCTGTTTGGCACCGTATGACCTATTCCCTTGCTGTCACCTTTTTATAAATAGTTCGACAAGACTTGTTAGACAGCTGTTCTGATGAGTGGAGAGCTATTTTGACTTGTGTATCTGAAACAAATACTCCTGTGAAAACACAGTACTGCACTCTTTTTTGCTCTCATTGCTATTTTCACAAATGCAGCTCAGTAGTGTCATTTAAATTCAGGAAAGTATTTATTTCGGAAGGAAATGTACTTTTCAGGACAGTCATGATAGCATTACAAGTACATCTTATGCTGTCACATTTTTACACGTATAGCAACTTTGATCAGAAGTACTGTCAACGCAGCACTACAACTAAAGACTTGGGACAGGTCCTTTTATATGGATTGCATATTGGATGAGTTCTCTTTGAAACAGGTTTTATGCACTACTGACATTATTTTTTAAAAGTCATATTGTACAATGTTCTTCTGTTATGCTTTCCTTTTAAGTATGGATTAAAATAAAATGCAAGACATGAAAATTCTGACTCTTTGCTTTTACAGATTTCTTACATGATCTCGGCGTGGGCCAGAATGTGTAAAATTCTTGGAAAGGAATTTCAGCAATACCTTCCTGTTGTCATGGGACCTTTAATGAAGACTGCATCCATTAAACCTGAAGTCGCTCTTTTAGACAGTAGGTTTAGCATAATATTTTGCTTGAAAAAATACTGAAATATACAATTTTGTAGGACTTCTAGATTTATTCTTTTTTTGTATTTCTTTTTCTCCCCCCTCTGTATAACAGCACAAGATATGGAGAATATGAGTGATGATGATGGTTGGGAATTTGTAAACCTAGGAGATCAGCAAAGTTTTGGAATTAAAACTGCAGGCCTTGAAGAAAAAGCAACTGCATGCCAGATGCTGGTGAGTAATAAGACAGTTCTGGTGATCTATGTATTGCTGGACAATCAAGTTTGAAGCCAAAATCTGTAGCGAAAATATTCTTTATAGTATCAAATGAAACAGTTCTGTTTTTCTTCGGGTGAGAGTTTAAAGTTTGGATTTCACACACTTCATTGCATGTGGCTTATTTGATTAAAATGGTTTCTTTAGTTTGGAGCTTCAATTTTTAAGATGAACAGATAGTTTTCCTTTGTTAGCAAAACTTTGAAGAAATTCAAGACGTTAGAGAAGTTCCTTTTTGCAAATACTACTGTTTCTGAATTCTGTTTAAAAAAAAAGCATTCATGTACTAAGAGTGAGACTCGTATTGCTATCAGGGTTTCTTAAAATACCACAGTGGAGGGGGTAGATAAATGGATTATTACATGTGTTTTAGAATAAATTTACAAAAAACCTTAAACTTTTAACAGTTTATCTCACCATTGTATAGTTAAAAAATATTAGTAACAGTATTTTCCCTTAAAAGTGGCATTTCCATGCTTTGTGTTTCAGGTTTGCTATGCAAAAGAGCTAAAAGAAGGATTCGTTGAGTACACAGAGCAAGTTGTAAAGCTGATGGTTCCCTTGTTGAAGTTCTATTTCCATGATGATATCCTATTAATGAATTCTACTGTGCAAATGCAAACTTTCTTTGGAGGAATCAGTGGTGCTTACTGTTTTCCTAAATGAATTGAGAGTGTTACTGTTAATATATTCTGTTGCTTTATAGCAGAAATTGTTTCTGAGAACGTTGTTTTACACACTATTTTAGGCAACGTATCCTACTTTTTCCCCTAGTTTCTTTATAAATAAGCACATCTATAGTGTTAAAAGCAAGAGGTAGAGAAAGTGATATTCGTGCTGATGCAGTGAAGGAGAACTTGAGTAGCTTTTCTGTCATGGCCTGAAACAAGCTTGAAATGGCTTTTAGTTAGCAAACAGTTTAATTTTCCTGTGATTTTAATCTGTGTCTAATTAAGAAATCAAATGCACTAGAATGTAATTTGAAAAAATCTATGTCAGGTAGAAAATTAATAAGTTCATTATGGTGATGGGCACTTAAATTCTAAGCACTGCATGTTGGCCTTCAATGTTTTATTTCCTTAATCATGAAACGTGTTCGAGTGGCAGCAGCAGAGTCGATGCCCCTCCTTCTGGAATGTGCTAGAGTTCGTGGGCCAGAGTACCTCACGCAGATGTGGCACTTCATGTGTGATGCGCTCATCAAAGCCATTGGGACAGAACCAGATTCAGATGTTCTCTCAGAAATAATGCATTCTTTTGCAAAGGTAATGTTCTTTCTTATGAATTTTGTGGCGTTATTGTTTGTGGCTTTTTATGGCAAGAAAGGACATGTGTTTGATGTTCATTTAAATGGCTGGAAGACATGCAGGGCTTCATCTACATCAATTTTGGTTTGACTATAAATGTTTTTATAGCTGATTGAAAACCTTAGTTGTGCTTTTTTTTGCAAGAGCCAAAGTACCAAAGTATTAACCTAAAATAATTACCAGAATTGTTCATTTTAACTGCAAACCACTGAAGTTACGTGCTCAAAATGTGTAGTGGTACTATGCCTTACTTGTATAATTTGAGTGTTGATTACAGTATTTATTTTCTATTACTATTATTTCTGCTGGTGATCACTTAAAGTGGAGCATGTGTTAATATTCTGTGTGCTTAGATTTCATTGAGACTGCTCATGTAACTTAAAGCTGAAAAACTGATCCCTTTATTTCACTAGTGCATTGAGGTAATGGGAGATGGATGCCTTAACAATGAACATTTTGAAGAACTTGGAGGAATATTGAAAGGAAAGCTAGAAGAGCACTTTAAAAATCAAGAATTAAGACAGGGTGAGTTCCTGTTAACGTGATAATGGCTGTTCTTGAAGGCAGAATTCCTAATAATTTCTGAACGCACAAAAAGAAGCTCAGTTCACATTTCTTTAATTTGCATATTTATGTAAGGTAATAGGGCTTTGAAATAACAGAATGCATGAGTTCTATTTGTAAGCTCTGGGAGGATGAAGGTGGCATCATCTGCAGAAATACTGTAGTTTAATCAAAAGTTGATGGACACACTTGAAGACAGTGCACATGTCTATGGTGTTGTCATTTCTGTGGGGTTTTTTATCTGAAGACTGCAGTTTTCTTAACGCAATGATAGTTTCTTATTTCTATGCACTTGTCCTTGTGGATAAGCTGGTGTGTTTATTTCTATCTCATGCGTTTTTACGCATTCTTAAACTAAGCTGTCTCATTATACTTCTTGTTTTTCTGTGAAAGCTCTTTGAAGCTCCTTAAAGACGAAATTCCCATTGCAATCTTCAGCTACTGTTTCCTATTTTCTAAATTTATTTCTGCATCATTTTTTCCCTTTCACAGGCTTCTTATGCACTTGTAGAAAAGTAATGGTTTAATATTTGTTTTTAATGTAGTGAAAAGACAAGATGAAGACTATGACGAACAAGTTGAAGAGTCATTACAAGACGAAGTAAGTTGGTTTGGGGAGTTTTTCCACTTACAAAGCACTAGGATGGAAATACATTACACGGCTGTGCTATGCTACTCAATGAAAGCATAGTGCATCCTCAGAATTACTTCTTCCTGGAAGAATGTTCTGTTACCATATTTCTTCAACACTTCCAGTAAGAAATGGGTCACACTTGAATTAGAAAATATGAAAGATTTCCTTGTCCAGTATTCTGAAGGAAGCAGTTCAGGATATAGCTCTTCATTTTCTTCATCCTCTCAAACAATTCTTAGATGACTTTACATAGTCTCTTGTCAAATGCTGTATCAGTGATAATCTAAGGCCTAGCCCTGCTGACTTGTTTTCTCTTTGTGCCTTATGACCTAGGTGCATCTTAACCTTGAGTACAACTCTGATACCTAGGCCTCTGATATGTCAGGTCAGGAGCCTATCTCAAAAAGGGTAGACCTGAAATAGTATCAAAGGAGGACAGCAGGATGAATAGCTGGCATAATGTGTTTGCTTATGAGAGAATACCAAAGTCACTGAGATACCAAATTAACTTTTTGGTTTGAAGTGAAGGTGACTGTAGAAGAGAGATGATTGTTCTGTTAAATCGTTATTGGTATGAAGGGAATAATATAGAATAATAAATCACTGCTGCTTGTAACATGAGACATAAAGGATATTCAGCAAACTTAACTAGGAAACTTTTTGCCACACAATGCAGGTGTGAACCTTGTGAAGCTGAACTGTGAAGCATGAGTTTAACCTGTATGCAGACTCAAGAATATATCTTATCAGATCATGCACCCATATGTAAATACTTTCTTGAATAACAATGCAGTTCTTGAGCCTCTTTCCTTTGGGAACATTAGGGCCAGCACTCAGAAGGATAGATTTCTGGCACCTACATACTGCTTGGGATCAAAAATTAACAAAACTCCAGTTCTGAGCCAAGAGCCTTTCCTGATTTTAGTCCCTTTCTTACTTGCAATGTTTACTGTTCATTCTTGTAGGCAGTGAGTTAGGTGGTTTCTTACCTTTTTTTTCTTACGTGTCACTCTGTAGTGATAATGAGAGAAAATGCTAGCAAGGGGCAGTTTAAGAAAAGCTGAGTCCATGTTCTGCAACAGAGTTCCAAGGCATTTTTAAAAAAAAATGCTTTAATTTATATTTGACTTTGCTGATTTTTTTTAAAGACTGCAAGGAAGACTTTTTGCATTACTCTGTGAAAGTAGGAGTGGGATCAGAATGTCACTTGCCATATGGACAAAATTAACATATGGTAATAAGTAACATTTGGATATACACCTTTGGTCCCAGAATATGTTTATATAGCCCTACCTCAAGGCAGCAGAAATATAAGGGAGTACAGAAGTCATGAAAGATATTAAAACAGTGGTTTCAGTAAGATATTCAAATACAGCCCTAGCATAAGCAATAACTGAACTCATTTGATAGAGTGTAGGAGAAGGCATACGCTACACAAGTGTTATGCTCTCCCCTTGAGCATCTGTTATCAGCTATTAGTAAACAGGCAATACCAGCCCGGGTGGACCTTGTGGTGTGATGCAGCAGTTCTCTACCTCTATTTTTGTGTGTGTGTTCCAGAGTTATTGCTTGAATATTTCAAGCTCCCTTCCAAGCCAAACCATTCTATGATTCTTTCATTCTGTGATTAGACCAAGAGCTGAGAAGTGGTGGAGTTTAAAGGATTGGGTTTACGAAACCAAGTCATTGAACAACTTTATTCTATTAGTTTAGAGACCTTAGCATTTCATGTGACTTCCACTATTTTAAAGACTGTTAGTCTTAATGTGAGTTGTATCCTTTTCCTATCAGGACGACAGTGACGTTTATATTTTGACTAAAGTATCAGACATTTTGCACTCAATATTCAGCAGTTATAAGGAGAAGGTACTGCCGTGGTTTGAAAGGCTACTTCCACTAATTGTCAACCTAATTGTAAGTACCTTGTTTTCTTTTAATTCGACTTGATTATTATTATTTTCTGATGTGTTAATATGCCTTGCATGCTGGAATCTTAGAAGATGTGGTTGATAGAATGTAGCAGTTATTGTTTTACAAAATAGAGGCATTGAAGGTTTTTTTCGGGACCAAGTATTACCCTATGCTTTTTAAACAGCTGTGCTACTTCTAAGTCCTGTGTTGCAAGACCCAGCATTGTTGACCCACACAACTGTTTTGAGAAATGTAATTTGCCTGGGAGTGTCCAATACTCTCTAAAACGGATTTCAAGAGGAGGGCCAAAAAAGTGTTACAGGCTAGTGGGGAGAACTGAGACTGAACTAGGTAACAGAGTGTGAAATAGAGGTAAAGGATTTAGCCTAAAATCATTATTCTTCTAATTAGCTCAGACGTTCACCTGTATTTTGTTTTGTTTATGGTATTGCTGCAAGTGTCACTACAGAAAACTACGTGTTTGTAGGATTAAACTTAGTCTAGGAAGATTTTAACAAAAATACCAGACCTCTGTTACTGTAGTTATTCTGTTGATGTATTTATTGACTCTACAAAAATTACCAACTCTCAGGTGACTTAAATGTGGCCTGTTTTTGGTGCAGTGTCCACACAGGCCATGGCCAGACAGGCAGTGGGGGCTATGCATTTTTGACGACATCGTAGAGCACTGCAGCCCCTCCTCGTTCAAGTACGCCGAATACTTCCTGAGGCCGATGCTACAGTCAATATGTGACAACAGCCCGGAGGTCAGGCAAGCAGCTGCCTACGGTGTTGGAGTTATGGCACAATTTGGTGGAGACAGCTATCGTCCTTTTTGCACAGGTACGTACCTCCATCTGATAAA
Source organism: Arenaria interpres (assembly GCA_013399435.1). Classification (NCBI taxonomy): domain Eukaryota; kingdom Metazoa; phylum Chordata; class Aves; order Charadriiformes; family Scolopacidae; genus Arenaria; species Arenaria interpres. Next base: position 23,806 of record VXAK01027822.1, on the reverse strand, counting down.
ACTCTTTGAATGTGTTGTTCTGGGGAGGAAAAAAAGTTAGAAATTGCTCACCTTTTGGTTAATGAGGTCTCTTCCCTTTTGGCAGTGAAATAGATTGCCAGTATAACCTGTGTGGCAGACTGATGCTGATTAGTAAAGTACCTGAATTCCTTGGGCTTTTAATGATGTTCTGCTTAGTAGCATTTCTGTTGCAGGATGTACCCCTTAGCAAACTTGATTTATATTAAAAAAAAAAAATATGGTCTGACATGCAAATGTTCATTTCATAAGAAATAGGTTTCTGGTACACACCTGCCTCATAGTCGCTTTTTGCTAATACTGATGTGGTTATGTGTTAATGCAAAACCCTTTGGATGTCCAGAAAAGTTACACAAGTGACCTCTATTCAGGAGTTGCCTAAAATACAACTACTGAAGCTCTCTGCTTTCCCATTATATAAAAAGGAGCCTGATTTCTGTGACTAAGAAATTAAATGAGTATGATGCCTATCAGAAACACTTGGTCTGCTTTTTTTCCTGAATGTCTCGAGTTTCTCTAAAACTTCAAATTTGTATTGAATTTAAGAAATAGTTGTCTGCTGGCACTCTTCTTGCCAGTCAACAAAATTAATTTTGCACACTAAATAACACCCCTTATCAGAGGGGTTTTTTTCCCTTTTAGAAGAAAAGATATAGTCAGCTGTATCAAATGTGTATTTCACATGAATCTTAAATGAAAGCTGAATTAAGTGATGTAAGAAAATAAGAAGCATGTGGTAGGGATAAATTAGGGCTTTAACACAAGTCTTACCTACATCAATAGAGTTTGTAATGTTCACTATTAATGTAAATGTCACATGGTGACCATCAAGATGAGGTGGCATTCTTTTAAGAAAAAAAGAAAGAAAAAGCAGGGGGAAGCCTTGCAGAGAAACATTAAGAGTATAAAAATTTAAAATTGTCTAGAAAAATACTTCCTAAAAGGTTGGGCTTTTTTTGCAAATTTTTCCATCAGGCTTTTGTCTTGTCCCAAGACTAGCGAAATAAAGACTGAAGTCAAAATAGATCTGATTTTTGAGTTTTGGGGGTTTTTTAGCATCTGTTGAAGTCTAATTTTATTTTTTTTAATTCATTAGACTTTACCGTAGCCCACTTAAAATTTATAACAGCTTTGATCCTTTTCTTTGTATTTGAACAAATAATCCTTTATTAAACCCAGACGCTTGGCTTTTCCTTTAGTTGGATGTTTAGATAAAATAACCCGTTTACTTTACAGCGTACAGCTTATTAGCAGGCACCTCAAAAGTATTTTAAATACTTTTGTATGTACATGAAAGAACTTTGTGATTTATTTCAATAGATGATGTGCCGCGATTAGAAACAACATAAATCCATGGCATGAGAAGCTTTCTACCCCATAGGTTTTACTCTCTTCTCTGAAAACATCACGTTTGTGAGCTTTTATTTATAATTTAACTTCTTTACTGATTAATATGTAGCACTGGCATATTGTTCCATTGCAAGTTTGTAGCAGTATATAAAGCCTCGAGACTATTCAGAAAAAGCAGATGTCTTAACATGAGTGGTTTTGGCAGTCAGTTGAAACAATACAGGAATGTAGGGAGAACTTGTAAATGGTGTAAGAGTTACATCATGATGAAAGAGAGAGTTAAAAATAGTAAAGAAAAAAATAAGATTGCAGAAAAAGTACAGCAAATCAACTTACTTTCTAAATGGAGTTACAAAGTTACAATTCATGTGACTGTCAACATTGTTTCTATTTCTTATGTTGGTGGAAGAATATAGTCAGCTGTTTTTTGTGAATATTGCGTTAATCAACTGCATGTGTTTCTTCCTAAATTGTATCAGTGGCCTTGAAACTTTTGGCAGTGCAAGATGTCAGAGCAGTCAGTCCTTGGGGGAAAAAAACGATTATTGTTGTAGAAGATTGTTTTCTATAGTCAAGAGAGGTTTGGGGGGATTATCTACCACCAACATCAATGTGAGAATAGATCTGTTTTCTAGACGAGAAGAAAACTTGTCTGCTAAGTTGTAGGGAGGAGACCATGCTGATTGAATTCTTGATGCCATCCTAATCTTACAGCTGCAAGGACACACATACCTACAGAGTCATCCATTAGTATTAAGGAGTATGAGAAAACACAGATGAGATTTAGTTCCAGCAGTTGTAAAAACCTGAGGTAAAAATTGCAGCCTCAGTTTGCCTGCACATTGTAGACTTCTATGAAACAAATTCTGCTTTGCAGGAAAGTCCAGCATTGTTATCCTGCATTCAGTACACAAGCTAGTGGGTCTGATGACCAGCATTTCTGCAGTTCTGTCATGTTTATCAGCCCCATAAAAGTGTCCTCATCTGGCTTAGGACTAATAGCGTTTTTCCATAGCTGCTAAATTCTTAAAAAATCTAATTTGGTGAAGTTAATATAGCAAGTGTCATTGAGTATTCCTTAACTGCAAAGCTGCTACTTACTCATCAAAATGAAGTAGTGTGAGATTTCACTCTTCCTTAGTAATTGAAGTTATTTTGAAGTGTGCTCTCTGTACAATTCCACAACCTGTTTCTGTGCTGATACAGAAATGCATAGCTTTAGCATTATATTTTTAGCACAAGAACACAAGGACAATTGTTCCTGCATGCATGTGGAGAGCTCTGAAGCTTGCATGGGCACTAATAACTAAAAACATGACATGAATGTTTATTTATAAGAGTGCATATGGTTACCTGCATGACTATTAAAAAAAAACCGAACAAAACATATATAATTACTATTGACGTATCAAGGAAATTGTAAAAATCGGACACCAAGGAAGAATGCCCATCTAAATCATTCCAGGTGTATTCGCCAGATGAGATTACTCCTGTGAGTTTTTCCTAGTGCACCTTTTAGGGGTGGGAGGTGTATACGTACATACATATGCGCACACAAGCAATAGATGCACAGCAGGCGTACACTGTAAACATGCACTACAGACCAAATTAATGTGAACATCGCTGTATTGGTGCTCTTTATCATCCCATGCTTATAGAACCTGTTAGATTAAAAAGATAGTACTTGTTATCTGTTTTGACTATAAATTACAATGTCTTATATATCGTAGATTGCAGAACTCCAATGAGAGACACGGGAAGATTTATTTTTATTTTTTTTTCTTCTGAACTTAGAAAACAAATCCAAACTTTTGTAGTAAAGGTTTTCTTGTGTTTCCTTGCATAGCTTTGTCGATCTGTTTGGTTTTCATATCATGATTTTTGAGCAGGGAAGAACCTGGAAGTAATGGGACATTGGGATAACTGGATTTTGGTGCTTAGGCCACAAAAAAATCCCATTTTTAATATGTGCAGTTGTCTCATGTAGCATTTGTGATATTAATAAAATATAAGTTGATTGTGCATTAAACTTTATTCTTGTGTTGTTTAACAATTAGAGGCGCTTCCATTGCTGGTGACAGTCATTCAGTCACCAGATGCCAAAACCAAAGAGAATGTCAATGCAACAGAGAACTGCATTTCAGCTGTAGGAAAGATAATGAAGTTCAAGCCTGACTGTGTAAATGTTGAAGAAGTCCTGCCGCACTGGTTATCATGGCTTCCCCTTCATGAAGATAAAGAAGAAGCTGTTCATACTTTCAATTATCTGTGTGACTTAATTGAGAGGTAAGGCAAAGTCTTGATGATAATGCAGAAAGTAAGCCACTTTGCAGGTTCTTTCCTTGCATTCGTTTTCTAAAACTGAGAAACTGCCAGATTTTTTTACAAAAAAATTCAGGAAAATTTTTGATACTCTGCTTTTACATATCAATCTTTTTACTAAAGAGCAGCACATGTGCCCTTGCAGCCTTCTTTTCATAACCTTTTAAAGTACCTTTGCACCTTTTTGCTTTCCAAAAGCTTGAGTATCAACAAAACAAAGTATGAAGCAGAGAAATGATACAGATAAGTTCACGGTACAGTGCTATCTCCCTTACTAGGTTTGTAATAATGATTTCAGTTATTATTGAAAGCACCTTGACCCGCAGCTTGTTCTTTAGATCTGTGCTCCCTCTTACAGGTCAATAGAGGGGGGAAAAAATATTCTAGTGCAAATTGCAGTTCATAATTGAGTGGAGGAATGTCAGCTTCTGAGTCATTATGTAGTAGCCATGTTCTGGCTAACGCTGTATTATACTTAAGTAGAAAGGTAATAATTCAGCTTTCCTACAGTCTTTTCTACCATGTGAGTACCTTGCATCTCTGTGCTGTTTTACCAAGGCAAGGTCTCAAAATGGGTGGTGACAACTGAGGTCTCTGTACCGACGATAGTACAGTTGTGCAGAGACACCATAGGAATGCTGACACGTGTGTGTATAGAGATTTATATAGAAATCAGGAACTGCAGTACTAGCACACTTTTGTACCCAGCTCTCTGCAGGTGGCTCAGCCTCGCTACATCCTTTTCTGGTGCTCTGTCAGTCCTACATTTATGGTCTCTGCGTTCCTGCAGTGGTAGGTGGCAGGGCTGGAAGCAGATCATGTTTTCCACTCAGATCCCTGGTTGCCAGCACTCCTCCGCTCCAACACTTGGCTGGGAAAGAGGGAGCAGAACTGCTTACTTGCTGTGTCAGTGAGCGCTGACGGAGAGCTGAAGTCACTGGTGGCTCCCGACGCCAGTGACACAGTCTCCTCCCCCTTGCAGCACTGAGAGGGAGAGAGAGTAAGCAAGCCCTTTTAGGCAGAGTATTTCTGTCACACTATTTACAGTCCCATCTGCTTGGAACTCAGCAGTTCTGTGAAGTTCCTGATAAAGTGTAGGCCGATTAAAGAATGGGCTGGTTAAATATTAACAGGAGAGGGAACATTCTGTCAGCTGTGCATGCTTACTCAGCTGAGAGAAGCTTAGATGTAAATAAGCAGGTTTAGAACAATATATTTCAAAATCACTTGTGACATGTAAAATGCTTACAATAATGTTTTTAGTTAAACATTGACTTATTTGTAATATGTATTTTGTTTGTAACAGCAACAACCCAGTTGTCCTCGGTCCCAACAACTCTAACCTTCCCAGAATATTTGGTATAATTGCGGATGGTGAAATCCACGAAGCTATTAAACATGAAGATCCGTGTACCAAGCGGTTGGCTAATGTTGTTCGCCAAGTGCAGGTAAATAAATGCTTGTTTAGGTATAAAGGGACTACTTATAATCTACTTTCGGAAGTAGAACCAAACAGTTAAACCAATTTTGAGAGCCTTGTTTCCTTAGAGAATAGTGCTTCAACCAGTGATCTTGGAGATCCTTGGACATTCCTTGAACCATTAGTGATGAAACTTGGTAACATTTGCACTCGAACAAAACTTGTGTCTCTTACTAAAATTCAGAAGCTTATTAATTAAAAAAAAAAAGTAGTTTTCAGACATTTACAGCTAGATGGTTAACATGCTAGCCAGTATTAGGTGTTTGTGGGTTTGAGTGTTTTTTCTGAGAAAATTAAATAATTAAATAAAACTTAAAAATCCAGAAATTAAAATCTGGAGAGGACTCTGGCTATCTTTGTGTCAGTGAACTGTACTGTAGGATTTGATCCAACATGTGTTCACTGTAAGGGGCCCCAGCACCTTACTAATTACTTACTAATGTAGCAGAGGCTTGGGATCTTTGCTAGAGAATGAATGCAAACCACAAGTAATTTTACTAATACCCTATTTAATGCAGTGCAAACACAGGTGGCTGCTCAGTGTTTTCCCTACCTTGGGGAACTGCCTCAAGGTTTACTTCTTTTATACCATAACGAGCACTTACGGTGCCGGGTGAGGAGGATGGCCAAGTATTTCAGCTGCACCTTCCTGCACTGTTGTAAGTGATAGTGCTCGTAGGACAGATCTGATCCAGGGCCAGATGTTATCAGGTGGACTTAGTTGACAGTTGCAGCACCTAATGATAGACAGGAGTGTGCCTGGCAAGCATATAGCATATAAAAATGTGTAGAGGATCTGGAGCAGCAGCTGTTCAATTATTTTCCATTCCACTTGGCATGCTTTGGTAAAACTCAGGGTCAAGAATTTTTAGGAATACATGTTTTTGGAAAGCATTCACTTGGACGAGCGTATCAGCTTGTGAGATCCATTAATTCTGATAGAAAATGACTTGTTAAAACTCTGAAGGCATAAAATGAATGAAAATGAAGTTTTGAAGTGGTATAAGTGGCTGCTCTAGATTCTGGCTGACAAATACAAATCCTTGCAGTTAGTACTTAAAAGTCTGGGTTTGGAACTTTATGTTGGGGTATGCTACTGCTAAGACAGGCTGAGAGAGTTGGGATTGTTCAGCCTGGAGAAGAGAAGGCTCCAGGGAGACCTTACGGCAGCCTTCCAGTACCTAAAGGGGGCCTACAGGAGAGATGGGGAGGGACTCTTTATCAGGGAGCGGAGTGATAGGACGAGGGGTAATGGTTTTAAACTGAAAGAGGAAAGATTTGTGAAAAATTTCTTTCTGATAACTAATCTATGAGGGTGGTGAGGCACTGGAGCAGGTTGCCCAGAGAAGCTGTGGATGCCCCATCCCTGGAAGTGTTCAAGGCCAGGCTGGATGGGGCTTTGAGCAACCCGCTCTAGTGGGAGGTGTCCCTGCCCATGGCAGGGGGGTTGGAACTAGGTGATCTTTGAGGTCCCTTCCAACCCAAACCATTCTGTGATTTGTTTGGTTTACCTCAAATGCTCAAAGTTAGTTGATTTTTTTTTTTTTTTAACAATACAATGTCACATACATGTATAGATCAGTTGTGTATAGTGAAGTCTTGTTTTGGCCGGGAATGATAGGAACACTATAATGGAAACAAGACTTCTGCATTCGTTAAATAATTTACCTTCACACTGGGGGGGGGAAAAATGAATGTTGAGCTTTGTAAACATAAGTAGATTTAGCGTGTGCCTTAAAACCTTGTCAGCCTGTGTAACGACAACTTCTCATTTGTTTTCTAGACATCTGGAGGACTGTGGACAGAATGCATATCACAGCTCAATGCAGATCAACAGGCAGCCATACAGGAGCTCCTGAACTCTGCTTGAAGGGCCTTAACTATCATCTGCAAGAAAACTAACTCCAAATAAACGTTTACCCTATTGTTTAGGTTTCTTTTGTTTCTTTTTTGAGTAAAACCAGAACTGTAGTGCGTGTAGGCCATTCTTCTGCAACCTACAGGCAGCGGCAGCAGGAAGAAGCATTCTTTCAGAACGGTGTTTAAATCGGTTTCTACCCCACAACACAGAAGAAGTTTCCTGTAAACCCTACAATAGCACTGAAGAGTATTTTTCTAACGGTATAAGCCATCCATACGATGGCGAAAGGGAAACAAGTTGAATTTTCTCATTAGACATAATGAATTAAGAAACAGCTTTAAGACCTTGTATTCAGCAGTAGATGTACGTTATAAAAGATAAACGTTTCTCTACATCTAGTGTTAATTGTATTAATTGGAGTGTGAGTCTTTGTAGGGTAGAAAGTGTCCTTCTGCCCAACAAGTTTAGTAGATCAAAAGATGAAAAACTGAAGACAAACATCGAGCATGAAGACCTCATTGATCGCACTTTGAGATTCCGAAAAACAACTTGTACAGTGACTCAATGAGGAAAGCTGTTCAGCTTCCAGCCCTTGAATGTGAAGTCTCTTTGGCATGTCTGACAGTATCTCATTCACTCCTCAATAAATGACATTGAAACACAAGAAGCTTGTGTAGAAGTTCAGTGATGTGTGGTTCTTTTAATTTCCTCTTGTGAAAAGATGCAAGTAACAAGCTATACAAGTCATGACTTTATATTTGAAACTTTGTATGTTGTTGCCTGTTACAGATTTTATGCATTTCTGTTTCTTGACTTTTTAACAAATTTTTCACCCAAGTGTGTAGAATGAAAATGGCATTCCTTTTATGACAGTAAACTTACATATCTTGACTTAAAAATGTTTTTCATGTTCAGATTCAATTGCATTTCATAACTTCTAAAATGAAGTGGTGTTCCAGCTGCAAATGTGCCACGTGGTCTGGCAGCCAGCGATACCGTTACGGTGGTCTGTGTTTTGTTTAAAACGATGGGAGAGTTGTTGGCCAGACCAGAAAGAATCAAAAAAAACTTTTCGGGTCTTTTTGGTACTGCAAGAGCAATACATCATCTACCAGCAAACGTAAGCATAGAGTATCTGATTTCTAGCAAAGGTGAGTGAAGGTTCTGCGCTCTGTCACTTTGAAGATGTCAGTGTGTGCGTTGATCTTTAAAAACTTTGGCTGTTCACTGAAGTGGTCTGCAAGTCAATTGCAACAGTCTCTTAAAACATTCAAATCTTTTCGAAGAGTGTGTAAGTTTTATTCCTTTGTTACAAGAAAAGGTAGACTTTTATTTTAGACATTCCCCTCTTACTGAAGAAACTTAGTTTTGCCTTTAAAAATGTTTCAAAAAGGAAAAAAAAACCAATACAGAATGAGGTGTATCCAAACTGCCTAGGACCGTTATATCCAAAAGTTTGTGAGAGACTGCCTTAAACAGATGGGTTGGCATTCTGGTTTTGCTTAGAGGCAGCTGAAACAGTGTAAGGAAGTATCTCTGGTCCGGTTTCCATTTTGTTAAACATTGTTAATTTTGTTGTTGCAGAAATTCAAGCATTTGTACATCTGAAAAAATGAACTGCTGAGGATTAGACAGCAGTACTGTGAGAGAACTACTAAGTCAGGGCTGTCATCTCAAGCACTGGTCCTGACAACAAAAATTGGGGTATTTCATGTCTTTCATCTTTCCCACTTTTTTGTTTTGGTTTTTTTAAGTATTCTTTATTTGATTTTCCCTTCAGTCTGAAACATTTAAGTTTTCCCCTACAGCTTCCTTTTTGCACTTTTTCTCAAAGTTTCAGCCTTAGAATTTTTTTTTTTCTCTTCCCTTCTTTGCTTTACCACTATGTGGAGAAAATAGTAGTGCATTTTATTTCTCTGAAACAGCATCAACGTTGGATACCTGTAATGTGGCATTCTGGCCGCTCTCCTAATGGACCAGCGTGAGTCTTCTTTTCTTCCTTTCCCTCCAAGTAAACGAGAACAAACAGAACCAGGAGAGGGGGTTGATCTCTGTGCCGCAGCCAGCACGGAGCAATTTTGTGCAGTTGCTTCTACCTTGTTAAATACCATTTTATCAAAGAAAAGGGGCACCGGGTTAGTCACTGGTCACTGCTGACCTGATGCGTAGGTCGGTTCCAGGGAGTACGTGGAGGTCTCCTCTTGCCTGTCAGGGTTAATCCAAAAGCTTCTCTAGCGTTCTCCAAACTTGTGCAAGTTTCACACCCTCTATGCTCCCTTTCCGCCTATTTAAACGCTGTCTCAATCGCTAATCTTAGCTTTTCAGGTTCCTTAGTTGATGCTTGCAAGAGCACAGAATTTTTAAGCAGCCCAACCATTCTTGATACTCCACTCTTGCCCAAAATGTAGCTTTACCTGCAGCTGTCAAAAAGTAAAAAGTTATCCTTGGGAAGGCGTTGGAACAATCTAACCGTGGTACTGGTCGGGGAAGGGCCATGGTTTGATCTCAACCATTTTTCTTGAGTAAGACTCCAGTCTTGCTTTATCAAAATGCTCAGCCATTGCGTTTGGTAAGAGATGCACCTAACGTGGCGTAAAGGGGGCTGCAAACAATAGCAGTGCCCTGCTTTGGCAGAACAAAAGACCCAGGCAGCCAAGCAGAAGTCTTCAAAGTTGTACTCGGTAACAATAAAAAAAAACAGCAGGAAAACACAGTGTTCCATTTAAATTACCTTATTTAAGCATATCCTAGCAAGTAGCATTCAGGACCATTGCTTTCAAAAGCAGCTCATCTGCTGGAGCTTAGGTGAGGAATCATCTCCCAAGTCACAGGCGATAGGACAAGAGCAAATGGCCTCAAGTTCCACCAGGGGAGGTCCAAATTGGATATCAGGAAAAATTTTTACACTGTCAGGGTTATTAAGCATTGGAATGGGCTGGCCAGGGAAGGGGTTGAGGCACCATCCCTGGAGGTATTTAAAAGATGGGTTGACATAGTGCTTAGTGACATGGTTTAGTGATGGTTTTTATCAGAGTTAGGTTGATGGTTGGGCTAGGTGGTCTTAAAGGTCCCTTCCAACCTGGACAATTCTATGACCTATACTCTCATCTGTGAAACCACTTGCTTTTTTTGTTTGCAGCTCTAGGTTGTTCACGAAAGGTAGAAACACAGATAAACGTCCAGTCTCCTTTGCCTGGCTTCGTCTGTGAGATCTCCCTGAGAATCCCCTGCAAAATCCCTGTGAGAAAGTGACTTGCAGCCGCCGTGTTTTCAACACGGGGTTTGTGTGCCACCGTGGGGTTCTGTCACCGCCTTTTTTCTCCCCAGAGACTTCAAAGCGACGCCGAGGGCGAGGGCTGCTGTTCCCCGGCACAGAGCAGTCGTTCTTAATGCCAAATGTTGTCTGTTGTTCCCTGCGCGTCCGGATCTCTCAGTCTCGCCTCCGGACTGCACGCGTGAGAGTCAGGCGTGTTGCGCAGTCGGAATTCTTTGATGGGATAAAGACTTGAGGAAGGTGAGTTTCTTGATGACTCCGCGTATGCACGTAGGTGCTGGGTACGCAGCTGCCTCGGGCTCTTGAACCAGAGCCTTACTGGTGCCTTAGTGGCGTCTGTTAGGGGTGCGCACACACCCCGAGTCTTCCCAATACAATGAGAGCGGTATTAAAAGCAGTGCCAAAGTCAGGTATTCACCACTCTGTATTTTTTTCAACCTTGAAGTATTTTGCTGTGTATCAAAGCAGCCTTAGCCTTTCCTGTTTAATCGTTCTGTTTGCTCTTGTTTGCTAATTTAACCAATTGTACTTAACTCCTGTGGGGCTTGATGGTCTCTTAAATTCTAAGAAATGCCTTTATTGTCTTCCGAGAAGTGGGAAACAGGACCTCAGCTTCTGCCCTAGCAGAGGTCCTTTTCCCTGTTTTTGATTATCCTGCAGATGTTTGTATTGCTTCAAGAAAGAAGCTCTCCCAGGACAGCTTAACGTCTCCTGAGAATGCAGAGGAACGGGCTCAATATTGGAGAAAAGTCCCGGGATTCGTCTCACCTGATACTGGTACCTGTAAGAAAGTTTGTATGTGGGTCAATAACTGTCGGCAGCCAAATTCAGTGAAGGAAAATGGATGCGTCTAGATGACGATAGATTTTTGTCATAAGGCAGCGTTTGCCACCGCAGGAGGCTACCATCTGAGATGGCGCTGATAGCTGAGAAATAGCTGTTAGTATCTCGGGATACTTTGGGATTGTGCATCGGCAGCTCAATGGCTCGCTGAACAACCTCCACAGCTGTACTATAAGGCAGCTACTGGGAAACACTTTGATTTCCTGGAGCTACTCTCTTTCTTTTTTTTCCAACTCATAGAATGAGGCAATAAAAGAAAATAACCTTTCTCTAAAGGTCAGACAGCCTCCCTGCTGCCTCATGGTGTCAGTTCTGAAGGAGATTTCACTAACTCTTGAGGTGTTTTTTTTTTCCACATTGACAGGTAAATTACCTGCTATTTAATCTCCATTCGAAGGTGGGATTCAGAAGGTGCTTTTATTTCTGGAGGGTGTAAGCTACCTCCATCGCTATCTCGTCATTAATTTAGTTAGATTTCTCTGACTTTTATTTGCTTCAGACTAACGTACTATTAACACACTAACTTTTAACAAGTTTAACACCAACTTTGTGCCTCTTTGCCGCTACTGAAATAAATTCTCCTTTTTCGCAGGAGCCTCATCCAGGAGACGTTACCCAGTGCTATAGCCCTGGAAGCCATAAATTTGGTTTGCTTTTTGCTGAAGAAAAGGTTTCTACAGCATCTTTTCTGACGCAAAAGAGAGATAAGGAATGGAGACACATTCAGGACACGAGAAAGCTGTCTGCTTTGTATCTTTGAATACAAAATGCCAAGCTCAGTAACAGTATGATTATTCCAGTAGAAATCTAGGTTTTGTCTCTAGAGCTTTTAGAACTTTTCTGTATCGGAGTATTTGCTTTTCAAAGGCGGCGTCTTGTTCCTTCACTGCCCGGGAGGCCCAAATGTTTGGTCTTTACATTTGTTATGCATTCACAGATTTTTGCTTGCAGAATTGACTGTGATCTTTCTAATTATCTGATAGAGAAGAAACCAAATAGCCTCTCAGTTAATCTGAGCGAATTTAGAGAATCAACCTGGGAACGACAGCTTGGGATGATGATCTCCAAGCTCTCTTGCAAGGCTGGAATTAGTGTGAAATTCACCTCTTTGCTTTGGAGATGAGAAACGGAGATTTCTGCTCTGAGGAGACTTTCCACAGTCTCTGGTAGATCTGCTCCTGTCATTCCAGTTCAGATCAGTGACATAATTTTCTCCCTGTGTTTTCAAGAAGATAAGGTAGGACCTGGTATGTTCACCTGGGCTTTGATTTTTATGACTTTGCTGTCTCACTCAAGAGGCTGCCTGTGACCTCAGTTCAGGGGCAGCTCCTTAAACCATGAAATCAAAATGTCTTTAGAGTTTAGTATTGGTAGCCCTCTTGGTTTAAGAATAACTTGAGCTAATGTAACAGTAGATGCACCGCAAGTATTTGTAGTGGAGTTTCACTTATTTAGCAGTAGATACTGAAAATTTAACAGTGAGCAGTGAATGCCTTGAGGGTTATTCTCTTGTGGAGGATGTGGTGCTGTGTGTTGCTCCCAGCAGAGGAGGTTCAAAGCTCCCCTGTGGCACCAGATGAGCCATGCTGGTTGCTGAACTGGAATTTTGGAATCTTCTTCCAAAAAAAGTGGGAAGGATGCATGTTGGCAGAGTCTTCCCAGGGGACTGTAACCCAGGGCTAAATACTGAAGTACTCCTGAGCTACCAGTGACTGACGGGAATTCCAAGTTTAATCTCGGTCAATTTTGCTCAGAAGGGTCATTACTCGTCTCTCATTTTGCCAACACCATTACCGCTGGGTGCTACCTTTTGGGCATGGCTGGTGTCTTTTGAGGGTGGGGAATAAAGAAAAAAGAAAGGGGATATTTCTTTAACTTACTATTTCTGCATTAAATGTGTGACTGCTTTTTTACTAAGTAGCAACAGAAAGATGTATTTTAAATACATCTCAAGTATGGTTTTTCATGTAATATGTGCTGTTAACAAAGCATTATTCTCTAATAACTTCACGGTCCTATCTTGAGGTGATAGGATTGGATGTAAATTAATTAAAAGATTTAATATTCCATTCATATACTAGCTTAAGAATGAATGCTAATCTTCCAACCACAAAAAAGCTTGGAATAAAACTCACATTTTGGATTCAGAGCGGTGAAAAATATGATCGCAACACAAAGTCTTGAATCAGGGAAGCTAACCTTGCCTGAATTACGTGAAGTAAAATTGTGCAACTTCACTATTTTTAAATATCTTAGAATAAAATGCCGAGAAACTTTTTCAGTCCAGAGTTTTGTCTGTTTAGGAGTTGGTATTCTGGGCGGGGTAAGGGAATAAAAAACCTAAACAAAAATGCCCAAAAAACAAACCCTCCAAACTCCCCTAAAATTGCTACTATGGGGCCTTATCAACAATGAGCATAAAGAAGTGTGCGGATGCGGTGGGTGCATTTCACCAGTTCCATGCTCCAGCTAAAGTTTCTTCTGGCCAGTAGATGGAGATGGTACCATTGCATATCAGAAGGCCACGCACTTGTACTCGGGAAGTTTGCCACTGCACAGTCCCTAATTTTTTGGGAGAGTGTTTCTTAATAGGACCATTTTATAGGTGGAGTGCAAAATCGTAACATCTCTTTACTGGAAACGGGTGCACAGAGCAGGTAGTTTGTCTCAAGAACTGCCTATTTCAACCACAGAGAAAGAAAAGAGACAAAAGGGGAGTATTAAATCAATACAGCTTTAACTGTGTCTTCTCCCAATCCTCGTTTCTCCCACCATTGAAAGGTCTGAATAAAGTGCATGGCCGTAAATAAATGTCTCATTGTAGAAGGAGGCAGCCATGGTGACTTTCTCCCTGCTGCTACGAAGGCAAACTTGTCTTAGGAACCTGCCACCTCTCCTCATCCGCAGGGCAAGGAGGAAATGAGTTTCGTTTGGGGTTGCCTGTCAGTCTCTGGGAGCAAGTGAAAAGGAACGGCAGCTGTGTGGATGAGCTCCTGAAGTTNAAAAAAAAAAAAAAAAGCATAGATTTCTGTCCTTAAAATGAGTAAACACTTAAAAACATTGCTGGAGGCAGTAGAGTGTGACAAGAAAATGTATTTCAAGTCGAAAGTTGAAAATGGATAGCTGGGGGAGAGAAAAAAAAAAAGGATATGAAAGGTGAGAAGATGGAGTCTTCATTTGCCCTCGTTGCTATTAAAATCTTTCCACATAATATTTATTGCCCTTGAGGAAAAAAACCCAAACTGCATACAAAATGGCCTAGCCAAAACCACCAAGTTGCTGGGAATTGGCCTTATCTCGTCACTCTTATGCTTGAGCATAAAACAGAATTCTGAGTAGTTGCCCACTTTGACCTCCATCTCCTAAATAAGCATTTAATAGTGTTTTACAGGTCCTAACATAAGTGCAGTAGATAATGTTACTCCTGCCTCTTTTTTCAGCCACCTCATTTGTAGTCTTTTGTTTGTGGGAATCTGAGTCCCTTGCTAGTCCTATAGAAAAATGGTCCGGCTTCGGCTGGTGTGTTTTGGGCGTCTATTTTCCTTCTTTAACAGAGCTGCCAATGTTTTTCTTTATGAAAAGTGTATTGAAAAGTCAAATTTTAAAAATGAACTTCTTGACAACAAATCATACAGACTTTGTGTCTAAACCGTGAGATACAGACACCTGAATATTTTCTCTTGCCCTTATTCTGAAATACCATCCCTCACTTCAAAATGCAAGCACGCTTTTTATCAGGTCGTCTGAAAAAGAGTCATAACTAATTTTCCCCCCAATCCTAATTTTCTCTGGTAATGCTGTAATTATGGTGGAGGAGAATGATTGCTTTGGTTGGAAAAAGAGCAATGATGGATGACTTTAGGCTGGTTTTCCTTGTAAGGAAGGGAGCTGAGCAGCAGGCGCTGCAGTTGCCACTGCCAGGGCTGTTCAATGCAAACATCTGTGCACCTCTGCCTTGACTTTTGCATGCGGTTCTGATGCCGGTGCTGGAGAAGGGATATACCAGAACTGGAAAAGTTGAGAAAGAGCAGAGAAGTGTAAGAAATACGCATTGCAGCCATCCGAGGTGAAACTAAAAAGATTAGGACTCCTCGGGTTGGTAAAAGGTGACAATTCTAAGGGAAGTAGAACAGGTGTCTACACAGTTATTGAAGGTAGGGGAGTAGCTGAAAAGGGAACAAATCACCATTTCTCCCAGCACAAGGTCAAATATTACCCAAATAAAGTATTAGGTGTTTAAAACCAACAAGAAATACTTTTTCATACACTGCAATTAAAACACGAAACTAATTTCTGCTGGATAGGTCTGGAAGTTAAAAAAAGAATCGGACCAGTTCTTTAAGGGCAGGTTTGTGACTGGTTAATAAGCAAGGCGCTCCTGAGGAAACTTCTCGCTCAAGAAGTCCGTAAATCGTTGGCTGTCAGAAGCTGGGAGAGCAGGCGAGGGAAAGGATCGCTCCACATTTGTCCCATTTCTTGTATTCTTTCCCTCAGGCTCCCTTACCGTGTCTCCTGTTGGACACCTGCTTCTCTGATGGGGCTTCGCGTGGCCATTTGTACACATCCTTCATGACAGCATTCCTCTTCTCGCTTCCCCCCCAGCCCTGCTCTTGGTTATACAGATCAGAATCTCTTTACTGTGTTTGAGCGGAGCTTTGAGATGTGAATGCTGCTTCACCCAGGTCACAGAGGATCGGCCGGAATAGGAATCACTTCATATAGACCATACCCCAGCGCTAATATGCACGTAGACGCTTGCTCGGTGGTCTGGGAAGGAAAAAGTCTTTTCTCATCTTGACACTGTTGAGCGCTGCATGGATTCTAAACAACAGACAAAGGAGAACTATATAACGAAATAAAACCGTAGTGAAACGTTCTATCCTCTTTTCTCTGCGCCATTTGGAAGGAGCTAATGGATTTTTCACGTGTTCAAACGTGGCAAATCTGAAATGCTGAATTTTAGTAACTTCCACAAAGGATCAAAGTGCAGTAGAAAGTCAGGCAGGGGGTGAGACGCTCTGGCTTTCCCTAGCAGAAGATTAAACCATTTTAATATTCGGGCAGTTTTATGAGGACTGCAGCTCCTTTGTTACAGATCTGCCTCTTCAGGAGGAGAGGTTACAGCAGGAAACGGGGATTAAGAATTCCTCCCCAGTGCCAGAGGGAGAAGTGGCAGGGTACAGATGTGCAATACCCAGTGTTGTCAACAACCGCAGAGGCACTGTGGAGGGAAGAACCTAAACAGGCGGTGGTTAAGCAATTTGAAATATCAAAGGGAAAAAAAAAAATGCATTTCAGAATTTAAAAGCATGAGATGACAGGCATCTTTATTATAAAGAACTGGTTAAATTTAGTACAGACTATTATTAAAACTCCTGGTGCTTTAAAACATTCCCTGGGAACTATTCTGATTACGCCTGTCCTATTTCAGTAGAGGGAATCCAATCCAGTTATATATTAAGTTCATTTTGAAATCTAATATTTAAAAAGAAAAAGATTATTTTTCTCTCTTTTTTTTTTAAACAGGAGAATCACAATATTTTTAAATGACAAATGTATCCAAGAGATTACTGACAAACCAGAAACGATTGCTTTCTGTGTTTTGTTGTCAAAGCAAACACTGAATCTCACATTAAAAATTATTATCAACTGCAAAGCAGAAAAATTGTACAATAAACTGAAAGACTCTGGGACACCATAGTGCTGAAGGGAGTGCAAACACACACGACGTGCAGACCACTAATTGAGGAAACAGAAAAAAAAACACTAGTAACGACAGGCCTAAGGGAATTTGTGTTCTTAAGTAGAGTGGGAAAATTATCTAATTGGAAGTAGTGGTAATGAATTATGAATGATTATATCAGGTGGCGATGGGAAAAACTCATTCTACCTTCGCCTGTACCGGGCACCTCAGAAAATTAAGAGACTAAAGAAAACCTGTTCCTTGTCCATCTTTCAGCATCAGAAGCTGGGAAACAGGAGAGCGCTCATCACTCGCACTCACGACTCAACAGGCAGAGCCCGAGTTGCTACAGCCGTAGACCAGGTTCAATCGGACCTTTGACAGCGAGAGAGCAGCCAACGCATTTACACGGGGAAGAACACGACCAACGAACATGTTCTGGGTATCATCGCTGGCCACTTGATGGGAGCTGATGGGAGAAAAAGCGTAGACATAATCCACCTGACCTTTAAGGAAAATTTTCCTTCCTGATTTGAAAGTAGATTACAGCAGAAAGTAGACTACAGCACTGTAGACCATTTGTCTCATCAGTAAAATGGCAATGATGCTGCTGCTTTTTTTTTTTTTTTCCTTTTTTTAGTCTAAATTCTACTTTTTAGAGCAGTTCTTTGGCTTTTGTTCACTGGAGTTTTATTTCTGAGGAAAATAAATGCTTTTCAAGTTTCTAATTATTTGATTTTACTAAACGTAAATTATGCAGATCTTGCTAAGCTTTCTACAGTGAAATATTACTTCTATAAATTATTTAATACCTTTCACTCTCTGAAGAGAAAGTTTCACAGATCCCTTTTGAAGAAGGAATTTCATTAATGATACTAAACCCAGATAGAAAATAGACGCTCTTGTTTCTCTCCACTCTGCTGTGCTTCTTATGGGGTAAAGCAAATAAATTATCACCCTCAGAAGACCCGGCTTCTGGTCTGACATTTAGGAACGGGCTAATTTCGGAGGCTGCATTCTGAAATAGCAAAATCATACACTAAATTGATGTTTGCTTTGACAGGTTTTACAGTTGCTCCCTCCGGCCAGATTTAGATGTTCCAAAAGTTAAAGCAGAAGAACATGACAACGGAGGAGACGGTAATTAAGCCACCTGTTGTAACTAGCCATTGTAAAAATAAAATGTCTGTCATCCAACGTGAAATCAGAAAGGACCCGTGGGAGATCCTGAATGCGACAGAGCACCACATAAGGTTCCCCCCCCACACTTCAAAGTGGAGATTATCCCAGAAAGATTTATTCAGGCACACTGACAGGTTCCAGATGTATTCCATTGCAGAAGGTCACAGCAAAAATATTGGCAGGGGATGGGGGGGAGGGGGGAGCAAGAGGGTTATTATTTTCACGGGAATCTTTAAGTCTGATAATGCTAAAAGCCATGTTTAATGTGCTGTATTCTCATGATTTTTATATTTGCAAGGGGACTATTTTCAGCTGTGTTTATTCGTGATATAAATTCTTAGGGGCTGCAGAAACAGCATTTTTTCCCCTCTGTTTCAGAACCATATTTGCTTATACCCATCCAAGTACTTAAATGGTTCCTCGTCACAGTGTTCAATGGTCTCAAAATCATTTAATGAATTTAGTGACACTGTCCTCCTGGAAAGTATCACCTTTTTTTTTTTTTTTTTTAACAGATAAACAGTTTGCTCTGTCCAAATTGACAAAAACACTGGAAGAGAATGAACTACGGTGCTGGGAGTTCTACCCTGAACTCTGAAGTCTAAGGACGCATTCCTCTCTCAAACACCACGTTTGGTTTTCTTCTCAGAAGTAGTATTGAAAGATTAACGTGGTTGGTCGGTTGGTTTCTAAAAGCCACATTCAACAGGGAGATTCTGAGCTTTCATTCCCGCCCAACACCCCACATCTTGCATGGCAGGCTTGATGGCTCTTGATGAAGAAATTGGCTCTTTTTAAGTATTATTTTTATTTGTTACTTTATATGTGAAATCTTTTTGTACCTGCAAATATTTTCCCTTTCCATTATCAATTCTTCTCTCTCCTCACCATGACAGAAAAGGTACATTGTTTCTGATAGAAATACTGGCATGGAATAAATATTTTGTCCTGATATCCAGTGTTCTTTTTCCTTTCTTTTGGGAGAAAAGGTAAAAATGGATTGTAGGAGAGGAAAGCTGAATACGAATAGCAAAAGGACGTTAGGTTTATTTTATTTTTTTTACAAACCTCCGCATTTTTCCTTGGCTTCTGTTTTCTTGAAGGTTCTGATATTTCTGAGTTGATAAATGATTATTTTAGAGCTAACTATAATAATTTATTATTGATGTTTTTATTTACATTGCAGTAGTTGACGATTTTGTCCATTAATGAATACTTTAGAATCCTCAGCGTCATTTTAAAAATCAGCCTTTTTTTTTCCTCCTTGGATGTGCAGAAAGGGGAAAAGCAAGCATGAAGCCAGTATAAGCCGACACAATCTACGTAGTTGTGAGGAGTAAAAATTGTTCATGAATTTCAAGTGAACTTTTTAGCTCTGAAGCTTCAGGGATGAACTATTAACTATTGCACTGGTGATCATCCTAGCACAGAGATGCAGCTAACGTTAACACATGCATTAATCCTGAAACAGACAAATACGTTGGGCAATACAAGGTAAATACGATGACACGTAACGGAGATGTTGCTGAACAGTATTAATACTGAAGTTAGGAAGAGGGACTTGTTCTAACAGCTTGATACACAAAAGCTCTCTTGCTATAAATTCTTAAGGACTTGGGAAACTTTGGCATCTACCATTAAGAGGCTCTCTTTCAATTCAGGGTATTCTATGCCTTGAGCAGGCAGTAAACAAAATCTGGTAATTAGCCGGCTCGAAGTGCAAAAATGGCTCCTTTTCAATGGTTGAGTATTTCTTGCACATGAAGTTAGAATCATAGAATTCCTGAAAATTCCTGAACTTTGAGAATGGAAATGGACTCCTTTGCTAACTGGCTACTTATTTGTTTCTTTTTTTAATTTGTTTTTCTCCCCTCAAAAGTTAAGACATGGTCTACTGGTAGTATTATGCATTATGAAAATTGTTAATTACCACTGCTTCTAGCTATAGTTTGACATTGCATTCTGATGTAGAAGCAAGAAGACATATTAATTCAATATTAGTAACCTTAGCAGAAGAGCTAATGCTCTGATGATCTTAACAACTGATGACTTTTGTAATGTTTTTGGGAATATATGGATTAAAATATACTGAAAAAAAAAAAAAAAAGCCACTGAACTGGTGGGAAGTATGTATGCTACAAAACGTGTAATAAAAATGATGGTGAAATGATCCTGAAAGAAGTGAATGGATAATTCTGTCATAGTCTTGCAATGAAATTAGCAAAAAGGTATGAGTTAACACAAGTTAACGTAAAGACATATGAGCGAGAGCCTAAAGTTGACTAATCAAATGCCTTGGGTTTGCAAGACTGAGCCCCAAACCACATTTATACAAGAACACACTGATAAATCTAGCATGCAAGCATTTGCTGAAAGGGTCTTTGAAACAAAATTTCAGGCTCCAGGGAAAACATGTATGGAATGTTTTATGAAAAAGAATTACTAGACAAAAGATGTAGCTGAAATGCACAGATTTTGATTAGGGCAGCATCTTAGCTTCTCACCTTAACATAACACAGAAAAACATTTGAACTTAACACATATTTTAAAGCAGTTTACAAAAAGAGGCTTAGATTTTAAGGCCAGAAGGACCATTTGAGAATCTGGGCTGACCTTACAGTAAATCAGATCAAAGAACTCAATCCACATACTTGGTTTTTGAGTTCAGTGATTTATTCTGACACAGCACACGGGTAGGCAAACAAGTGACCATATGGTAGGTGAAAATGCGAATTTGCAGGTACTCTGCCATAACTGCCTGCATACATACATACCTTCTAGAACCTCACAACAAATATGAGAAATTGTCAATGAAACAATAACGGCAAATCATCCCAGCACACGAGAGCTGTAAAAAGTGAAGGCTTTCCAGAGATCTGTATTTGCATTCCATCGAAGCTGTTGCTATTTCTTTCCTAACAGGCGAAAAAGCAGAAGGCACGGAGAAGCAGTCACTCAAGACAACAGAACCCTTTTAACATATTTCTCTCCGTCCTTTTCTTTCCCTTGGGTTCTCTCTTATCAGGTAAGGCAGAAATGAATGCTCACGCCTGCTTGGTCCTGCTTAATCTGAAATCCAGTTCCAGCTCTTCTCTTCTTTGTCAGTGCATGCAGAAAAAGCTTATCTGTTTTCTTTCAGAAACTTACCATAAACAGTTTTCCAATTTCAGCCACTTTTCAAAAACAAATGCTGTTTCTTGCAAATTCTCCTGTTTATTTGATGTTCCAACACATTCTACATCTCATTCAACAGGCAAGAAATGTAACCCTATGTACTACAGGAAACTCACAGCAGCGACGAGTGCTTTTCTTAGCAATCTCATCAGAAGAGTGCAAGTTGCTGTCCTGTGTAATTTACAAGAAAGAAATCTGCTTTAGAGAAAAACTGCTGCTTAAGAACCGTAGAGAACATCAACGGGAATGGATGGGTGAAAGATGACTTTGTGACTGACTAGATAAACATCATGACAGTATAGCAGTCTTTTTAGACGTCAGTCCCCAGCTGTCCTTGATACCTTCAGAAGGTTAAAGAACTGAAGGGTTAACTAAATAAGCACACGCAAGCTTGGTGGTGGCTCCTGGAGAAATGACCAACACATTACCATCTTTGATGCTTCAGTAAGTCTACCATTCAAGATAGTATTTCACTGTTGCTTTTTTGGAGCTCAGTAATAAATGATTAGTAGCTGCAGGGCAACCTGTTACTTCTGTTCAGTACTGAGAAACATTTCAAGGTCACTCAAACTTGGAAGGCATTGCAGATGACCTCACCCATTCGATGTAGATTACAACAACTCTTTTGTTAGGTGTGAATGAGGCGTTAGTGATCTGGAAGTGTATATAGAGCACCAGGAAATTCTAAATGCTACCATAGACCCTTGCAGTGCTGCTCATACCCTAACTGCACCTTAAGTAGGAGTTAAAGCTGTTTGGAAAGTATTTGGAAAAAGGCAATCTTTTTTATCATGTCAATGTTTTTAACCACAGTTCACATTGTCAGGCAGTTGGACTAGATGGTTGTTGTAGGTTCCTTCCAACTGAAATATTCTATTCTATTCTATTTCTATTCTATAGTCAGAATGAGAATGTAATCTTTTTTCTTGGTCTTCTACAGACAGACCATGCATTTTGTGTGGAAAAAGTCTGGGGGAAAATAACAATGATTACTATCTTATCACGTATTGACAGCTAAAGGCAATTTCCAGCCTTTCAGACAGTAACATACACACTTTGGTTGAGGTTTTGGGGTGGACCAAAGAAATGATGTTCTCTTGATCTCACAAGGTTGGCTGGCATATGCACTGAGGTATTTTCAGCGAGGTGTATGTGCATAGACGCATTGCTGTTGACAGCAGAAGAATCTGTCTTTTGGGGATTAAGCAAGGCCAAGGCTTAGACAAAAAAAAAAAAAAATAAATTTTTAGCGTTCGTGTATCATTTCTCTTTCCTCCAGTGATTAAAACCCAGAGATAGTAGTTGGGCTCCTCAAACAGTCTTCAAATGCCAGAAGGGTTACTTTATAAATGCACACATAGTTTACCGCTCCAATGAGTTCAATGAGCTAAAGTATCTCCCCTGCATCACTCATCTGTGTGCACCACCCAGCCTTCTTCCTGAAAAAGCACAGCACCATAGAATTGTCTAGGTTGGAAGGGGCCTTTGAGATCGGGTAAAAGGCTGGAAAAGGGCCCAAAGAGATGCATGTCCTAACGCTTAGGTTATGCAAACAGTAGTGGTCTTTTAAGAGATGACAATTATGCTGGTCCTAGGTGTGACAGCCTTTTTTTGCTATAGCTCCAAACCTTCTCTGAGGGAAAGTACAGTGTTTCTGGGAAAAGGCACACCCCCAGCCCTGGCCTTTTCCTGGTGGTCTCCTTTCTACTGACAGACTGGAGACAGCGCTCAAATTATCCGGTGCTGTGGTTGGTGGTTGTCTAATGAGGAAGAAAATATGGGTTACTAGCTAGTAACCATAAATGTGAATACACGACCCGTGCACCTAGTCCTTTGGTCTCCCTGGCGCCTCAGGCAAAGGCTTCGAGTATGATGAGCACGGAGAGGCACCTCTCGGTAAACCCACCGTTGACCCCTTCTCTGCTGGTTCCTGAACCCCCCTCCTAAGCAGAAAAGCTGGGGTATTAATGGGCTTGCACAGGGGCAGTGTCCTGGTTCCTCCTGAAGGAGCTACCTGGTTTACCAGGCTGCCGGCCGGTGAACCAATTCCCCCTCCAAGGGGACAACCTTCCCGCCTGAGGGCACCCACCCGGGATAGTCCCCAAAATCCACAGAAAGGGGCTGCGATGGCGCAAAGGGCCTCTACTCCCCACCCCCCCACCTTGGCCCCGGGGCAGCGGCTCGAAGGCGGGAAGGGAGGCCCCGCCGCCGCTTTACCCCTTCCCTCACGCCGCGGCCACCTCGGCGCTGCCCGCCCCCTCTGGTGCCCGGGAGGAGGAGGAGAAGGA
>VXAK01027821.1:0-56998 GCA_013399435.1 Arenaria interpres | reverse complement strand
ATCAAGCTCCCAGAATGATCATCCCATCACCAGCAGGCACAGCGGAAAGTCCCAGGCTGGACACTGTGATGGACAGGAGCCGGATTCTGGATCTGGAGTCAGGAACGCTTGGATCAGAATCAAAGGCAGATGAACAGACAGGGTCCTCCTCAGACATCGGCCATTGAAGGAAGAGAGTTGACCCTTTGATCCTTCCGCTTTTATACTGAGCATGATGCAGATGGGATGGAATACCCTGTTGGTCAGTTTTGGGTCACCTGTCCTGCCTGCTCCTCCCTACAGATGGGACCCCTCTACGCTTTTCTGCTTCCAACCCTCCAACGGGGCAAATAAAAATTTGCCTGACCTTGGTTGTTATAGCAATAAATATAAACAAGGGCCTGTCTGCATACCATTCCTTGGTATAGTCAGGTCTTATCACTGTAAGACCAAACAGTTTCTGAACAATGTGTTGTTAATTTCAGAATTTAGTTCATTAGAAGAGGCCCAGCTAAAAAAGTAAAATTACTGAACAGACAATTAATTCTGTTTTACCTCAAACCAGGACACCCTGCTCTTGGCCTGGTGCTCCAAGCTGCCAGGGGCTGGGGTCAAATGTTGAAGAGGCAGCAGAGGAAGCAGTTTGGGGAAGGGAGCTCGCTACCCTGGTGAAGGCTGAGTAGCCACGGCAAGTGCCTCTCCCTAAGAAACCTCACCTAAATCTTCTCAGCTAAAAGAACAGTATCCAACAGATTGCCTGAGCAAAAGAGGTAAAAATATTAAGTCAGTGTTCAAATGTCTCAGGAGAGGGGAAAAATATCTGGGGAAGGTGTGGTTTAAGTATCCCTTTTTATAGGAAGAATTGTTTTTTCATTTGGGTGAAAAGGGGAAGGAGGATGAAACAGAGCAGTCCTCTCCTAAATACCTTGCAAACTCTGCGCAACTAAGTTAACACAATTTAGATTGATGTGCATCATCCAGCTGCAGAATATAAACCTGTTTGAATGGCCCCCTCTCCAACAGGCAGCAGAGACCACAGCAACAGAAATATAAGTCTTTCCTGTGTTAGTCTGGCGGTGGTGGCTCAGTGGCTCCTGGAAAGCTTAGTTTCAGGTGTATGACAGCCTCAAACCACCAATGAAATTTCTGGTAGTGCAGACACAAGCCCCATAGCAAGTCCCATATGCAAGCAAAGGGTCTCCCTCCAACCCTACGAATCAAATCATGCTTTTATATGAAAAGGAGGCAATCCAAATTTGGCATGTGAATTTATCAACCTTAGTATTTCACCAGTCTGTATAGACACTGATTTGATAAACAGAAGCAGATACAGCAATAAAAGCACTTTTATATAGTACAACATTTGTTGGTGTGGAAATGTTGCAAAACAAGTTGTTCCCCCCAAACACATGATATTTACTTTAGAAAAACCACTGTGATTGCAGACTCCAAGATCATAGTTTAGACTTGCACATTATACTGTCTTGCTACACGCTACTGCAGTTTGCTTTGGACTATTATGTTTTCTGCAGCTGCAGTATGGTAATATAGTTTAAGGCCCCTTCTCAAAAAATCCAGAATATGGCATTTAAGATTTACCAGTTTAAAGGATTCTGGCCTGGCATAATCTAATAGTCCTCCAAGCAACCCACTTGAGGGGAAGAGTAACAGAAAATATGTGCCCTTGATAAGCCACAAGAATGTTACAGTCAAATAACCAATAATGCGCCCTTCAGATAACCTTCACACTTTCATCACACCATAGCCCCATTAATGTTAAGTCATAGTCTTACTATGTCCTTAGTAAGTCTTTACTCAAAGTCTTCACACTGCCATGGCTGTAATTACTATCCAAATCCATGGAAACAGAGCTGTAGTCTCTACGAAGTGATCTATCCAACAGTGACTGATGAATTTACCGCTACCCTGTACATCAGGGAACTTGCATCTTTTGTTCACTCTCGCAAACTCCAGTGCACTTTCAGATGTATGTAGCAGCTGTCAAGCTAGCTGCACGTGGAAGGACAGCTAAAGAAACATCAAAAAAACACAAGTCATTTTTACATCAAGATCTGGTATTTTATGTGTTGGCCCATTACCACTGCACAGTGCCTTTCATGTAAATACTAGTCCTCAGCTGCCCAGAGGCATATGCTATTACCTTGCTTTGCAGGTGAGATGACAGGCACAAACGTTACCACCATGTCTATAATCAACGCACTTTTCTAGGGAAGGAAACTGACCCAGGGGAAGTACCTCTACTGTAGATTCAGCATAAAAGCTTGTACTTTGTGTGAGCGTTAAAGTCAAGCCCATGACTCAAGACCAGCAACAGAGAGACACATCTCTACCTGCAGGTCTCTGTATTTACTTGGGAACTGATGCAGCTGGGTCAGCAGAAACCCTAAAAGGAATGTGCAGACTAAAGAGCGTGTTGAGGCCACATGGCATACTTATGGCAGAGCGAGAAATTGAACTGAAGCATGGCAGGATGCTGTTCTGATTCCTTGGACCAGCCCAAGTCCACTGGATCAGATTTGAGTATTTGTATTTTACTGTGTAACATCTGACAAAGGTTACTTTTGTGAAAGTACCTAGCAGCAAGTGTGCAGGTGCAGAAACCACAAAAAGGTCCCAAGAAGTACATCTACTAGACAGGCAGCTGGGACTCCTAAGGAAAGGTGCAGGACAGCAGCCAAGTAAGAATTAAAAGATACGGATGAGAGAACAAGATGTTAAAGAAGTGAAAAGACTGAAACAGCCAGCTTGTGAAAGGCTGAGCTGTTGTTAAAAGCATTTAGTGTTATGTAAACACTGCAAAACAGCAGCAAGAGGGAGTTTGCAAAGTTTAAACTTTGTCCCATGTCAAAAAGAAACACAAGACAGAGGAACAAAGGTAAAACGAAGGCATTTAGGCGAGAAACTCCATGCACAACACCAACAATTACATTTTTCTGTTTTATTCTTCCTATACTTATGCAAGTAATGTTCTCCATTTTCACTTTCAGTGGCTGGAAAGACAGTACTCCCCTACCTACTCAATAGCAACCTATAACATTTTGAGAAGTCCATGCATACAAATCAGGCCTGCAGTAGATGAGAGAAATGCAGGCAGCAGTATAACAGCATTTAATAATCCACAAAAACATTAAAATCCAAGAAACTCATGGTATCATTTTATATTGGTGGAGATAAGAAATCTTTCTATAGCAGAGAACTTAAAAAAAAATAAATTACAAGTGCTCTACAGCCTGACCTTTATCACCAGAACATAAACCAAGAATTGTTGAACAAAGCTTTGGATCCTCCAGGACTATATCATTATCCCAGTTTCAAAACTACATAGCGTTTTCTGCAGAGAGTTGAGGCAGCCAGTTAACACCAATATATACTAAGGGCAATATGTAAAATTTCTGTATGATATGTAGATAGGAGCTCTTGATGAAGACCTGACTACAATTTTATCAGTTCAAGTTGAAATTTTTATTGAGGACATAAGACTAAAAGCTGCCTAAAATAGTCATGGGCATCTCAAACACATCTTTCTAGGCAGTATTTAAGAGTCAGCAATAAAACCATTCCTTTAAGTAAATGGACTTGAGAACCAGCTGCAAAACTCTAAAATATTCCTTTGGAACAACTTATACTAATGCACTAAGGTAGCAATAGGACCAAGTGAAAGCGAAGGTGTAGTTTGAAGACTAGGCTAGTGAGAAAAAAATGATTGCGATCAGTGTAGTAAAAATTTAACAGTGTAATTAATAGTATCTCATGCAACAAATACCCAGTGTCTGGTGACAGCACTTCAGTCTAAGGGTTTTTGAGATCACCATTCCCAACAGTTGCACACGCAAGACAATCTTGTCTCCAGGACATCCAGTAAAATATCCCTACTAATCTGAGTAATCACCAAGTGATAAAAATCTACCATCCATGCGCAGTGTTCAGGTTACTCAAGACAGTAGGATAGGTTCAAGAAATATTTAATCAGCTAAGAGCTTGCTAGTCACCAAACAAGACATTAGACATCAGCAAAAGCGAGCTACCAGGACATCACTCAATTCAAAGGCAACAAACAGGTCAACAGCAAATCAAGTCTGGTTTACGGCACCTAGCACCAACCAAGAACCCCACCACCACATGACATAAAGTATCAGTAAATAAAAATATTTTCTTTTATCCTGCTGGAAAAAAGAAAAAAAAAAAGAAGAAAAAAGCTGTTTTTCAATAATTTGATTGGGCAAACCAGCTATCAGCATCTACGACACTGCTGACTTCCCCAAGACAGCTCATGCTCTGGCTATCTCACCCTGTAACCCAACCACCACTTGTCCACAGCTGACCCAGGCCCTGCTGCCCTGTAACACCATTCCCACTGCAACTGCCACTCAGGGCAAGCCCAGATATCCAGAGGCATCTGGATATTAAGCATCACCATGTCAACCACCAGCAGAAAAGCAAAGAGACAAGCTACCCCTTGCCAGTGGTATCCCAAGCCAACAGTGTCTGGTCACCCTGTTTAAACACAAGATGCCATATGTATGAACAGTCTCATTGAACCCACTTTTGGATGTTTAAGACTACTTAAAGGAAACCTCAGTGGTTTATGCTAAGTGGTAAATGTAAAACAAAGTTCTCCTTTGTTTGCTTCTTTGTGCAGGAAGAGGAAATAAATACAGAAGAAATTTAAAATCAGAAGGAAAAATTGACAAGTTTTAGAGACTGTTTCAAACTAGTTATGGGGCTTATGTACTATAACAACTGTGTTTCTAGAGAGACTTCAGCTCGCACTAACCTTCTAGCAAACCTTTAGGTGCATGAACCCTGGAGAGCAGTTTGCTCATTGATTTCTCTAGCAGTTGTTTCTCTGAAAAAAAGAACTACAGAGAAGCTCAATGGAAACAAATCTTCAACCAACAGAGTGCCCTATTTGGAAATACTCCTGTACCACCTACCCCAAGATCCCCAGGTGCTTTCAGGCACAGGAATGAATGTAAAGACCTCTGCATTAGAAGACGGAAGTAGTATTTTGAAATCACCAAAGCGAAACAGAGCAGGCACCCAAGTGCCCTGATTAGCTCCCTTTTATTAGGAAACTAAATTTTAGGCTGGTAAAGCTCACTTTAATATTGCCACAAAAAGATTACTACATATTAAAAAGCCATAAGGGGCTACCATACAGTTTCACATTAAAAAGATGATACATTACTGTTATACTGAGACTCCTCCAAACATACTTAGTGCAACTGTGTTTACTGAATTGGAAATTAATAGGACAAGAGAGAACAAATATTAAAATGCTTTACAGGAGCAGTGTTTTGATTTTCTTAACAAACAACTGTTAACTCAAGGTTTCTGAATTTCAGTCACACAACAATTGAACACAAAGCGAAAAATAATAATCCCCTGCACTCATGAACTTGAACCAAAAAAAATATTTTAAGTCCATTTACCTCACTGCCAAGCCTATTAATGACCTAGATACTTTGATCAACTTAATCAGCAAACCATCACAGCTTGTTAGCTCTCAGCCCTACACCGAGGCCTAAGTGACTTAGGTTGCTATTTTGACCTGCAAATTTGCTCCTCCTTTTTTCTCTTCCCATTTCTCTGCACTTTATCCCAAGCGAGTACAGCACCTGCACAGCACTGGTCACAGAGACTGGGAGGATGTTGCTGCAGTTACAGTCAGAAGCCACACAACCCTAAAACTAGATCCCCACTTCCCCCTGCCATTTTGTAGGACAAATTTTTGTATAATTTTAGGAGGGCTTGCATGTTTTGAGCTACCAGTAGTTGCAGCCTGCAGAGCCTGACTGTCATGGGCAGTATGAGTGTTCATATAAGAGAAGGGCACCGAGATGCTACTAACTTTCACAGCAATCTCTCCTGCAACATGCTGAAAGCTTAGCAGAGAACATTAAATAAACAATACCATAACAAAGCGACCAGCCTGCACAGCAGCAGGCAAGGCAGCAATGGAGAGCTTGGAGATGCTAGTGACCCACCAGTGCTGGGAAAGCAACTGCCATGGGGGAGAGGAAGAGGAGTACAACCGTCACCCTGCCACACAGTTCCTGTCAACAAGAGAAAATGGGCAGGAAGAGCCGACCACAACAGCAGCCACATAAGGGGGACCAGCTGGATGGATGCCAGGATAGCAAGATTTACAGTGGGGAAGAGAAAGCCCAGTAGACAATGTTGACAGAGGTCTGAAAGGGGGTGTGGAGGGGTGGTGTCCCTTAGCCCAGGTCAAGAACAAGGAGAGTCGCCTGTGGTCACAGTAGATTTTGCTGAAATATTGAGTCTAAAATTGCTCAAGAAATTCTTATGAAAAAAGAGGGAAGAGCCTAAAAAAGAACATGAGTATGTGCAATTACACTAGCGGGTACAACTTGAAACTAAGGAACACACAACTTTGACACAGAGAGCCTTCATCCTTAGGCATTTGCCTTCATCTAAGATTTAAAAAGTATGTCTAGCAGAACTTCTGCACACTTCCTTTGATACCCAGCCAAATCCTTAAACAGCATGTTTTACTTCAGCTTTCCATATGAAGATGCAACATAATCAAAATGTCTCCATACTTTCCTCTTCCTCCTCAAGAAAACTAACTATTCAAAGAAATGTAACAGCCCAGTTGCTCCTAATTTTGAACATGAGGGTTGCACTCCAAGACTGTATTTCAGGAGTGCAAGTGTTCTTGCAATGAAATGAAAAGCCCAGATGAAGTTCTGTGTCAACAGATGCAGATATTTTCCTGTGCAGAGATGCAAGTCATTTTTTCTCACTAGGCTGCAAAAACACCCAAAGTGTCTCACATCAACTTCTTTCTAATTCAAATGTAAAAAAGAGAATGAGCATAGCTCTCTTGCCATTCTTGCTCCCTCATAACAGAGTCAGCCACTAAAACTTCAACTGCTTCTAGTACCAGCTTACAGGGAGACGACATTTCTGGAGACAGACATTTCTAATTTACCTAGATTGGTGGTGTATTTTCATAACCACACTACTGTAAGTAGTTTCTCCAAAGTGGAAAAGCAGATCTCCAGCTGGTTGCCAACTCATATCTTGATGAAAGGCAAAGTGACCCCATCTCCCATGGCATCAAGTCCTCAAACAAACCAAAGCTTTGCAACAGAATCCAAAATTATAATTAAGCATTCAACTACTTTCAACTTATTTTCTATCAGAGTACTATAGGTTTATCCTAGTGTCAAATTCCCAGTCCCTTGAAATTTAAAAACTGTGTTCCAAAGATAGCTGTGTGTCTCCTTCTTTGTACCCTCCTGGCCCAACACTGCACATTGATTAACCCCTATTGAGACTGTGCAGTAGCACGCTAAAAGCTTCATTAAAAATTAAAAATTAAACCCACATTTCAGCTGTTATGGGTCTGGTCAGATGTAGGCTTCTTGTGAAGGGAACTAACAAGTATTCCTACAGAAGAAACCAAAACCAGCACTAATGAACTCTTTAGGGTAACTTGAAAATCCAGTATCTAGGTGGGAAGATTGTTTACAGATGTACGCATAGAGAAGTCCAAGGAATTTTCATGCCAGCATACAAGGCAAGTGTCTGAGGCATGGCAGTCAAGCAAATCAAGTGGCTGGGCAAAGGGCAGTCAAGAGCCAAGCAAACCCCAAGTGTTGTCCACCCAGTGACTCAATACCTGACCAACATCTGTCACTCATACCATACCTCTGCTGGGCACTGCTGTGAGGAGCAGGCAGTCTGCAAGCACAGCAAGGTGACAGTTTAATGTGGGAGGCAGGGAAAGGCTATGAAAGTAAAACAAAACATACATCCAACCTAATGAGCCAAATGGCCATGGGATATAAGTAGGCTTGATAGGATATGCACAGCTCCTACCGAGGCAGCAAGTTTGATGAACTCACTTCATAGCTATGGGAAACCCAAGTATTTAACAGCAACTGGTTTTCCACTAATAAATACTCTTATAGCTTACATTCTTATTCAACAAACCTGAATTATGTTTATGCACAGTAACAGACAGTGAACCTGGTATTGAGAAAAATCCCAGACTAATTCTTTTGTCCATCAACTGATCGCTGCAAGTACATGGTCTTTACTCCTCCTAGCTCTACTGAAAAATAGCAGAATGTGCCCAGCATACGCACAGCATAATGTCCTAACTCAAAGATAGGGCAGACAAAGGGCTGGAAATTATTCTTTTCTAGATATCTGCACAAAAGTGCTTTGTGTTCAGTATGGTTGGCCAGGGAAAGAGTGTAAGCATTGATCCTTCAGGAATAAGGGTTTTTTTTCTTTGCCAATTGATTCCTTTACAAACATGTTAAATGAAAGATAAGCTGTTCTTTTCAATACCACTCTAGTGGCAGACGTAGTCTTTAGATAAGAACAGTTTGTTAGCAAAATCCCAAGTAACTTAATTCTACATTTATAAATATATATGTTATTCTTGAATTATAGCACACTCCTTTCACACAGCTTACTTTACATAAACACTGCCTTTCTGCTCCATTCTGGCTTGCTTTGAAAAAAAACCCCAAACCTCTCCTACTACTGCAGCACTGTACGACAAACACACTACATCTCAGGCTAAAGCATTTACAAAAACTGGATAGAGAAACACTGTGTGCAGCAAGAAAGAGTCAAGGAAACTCTAGATTTAGAGGGAAAGTAAATTTAGATTTTTCAGAAAGTTTTCAGGCATTTGTAAACTAATTGCAGTAAATGTGTATTCTACTACTAGCATGCTTTCTGGCAAATGATCAACTCCAATCTCTCCCATGTTGAGTTTTATGGTTAATTAGACCTTCCTATATGCAAATTTTTGCAGCATTTCTATGGGGCTCCGAGTCAAACAAATTTTGCATGCACAATTTTTTTAATTAAAATGAAGATATTGGCTTACTCAAGGGTTTGCACCATACATTAGAGTAATTGATATACAGCAGTAACCACACAGCTGCCTTTACGTTGAGGAGTTTTATTAGAAAATGATGGTAAGCAAAACCGAAACACTGTCTTTATATTGCAAATTACCACCATTCAACAGTGGCCAGAACTCAAATGTTGCCTTTGTATTATTATGGTTGGACTCGATCTAAAAAAAGCCTCTTCCAACCTAGGCAATTCTATGATTCTAGTATTATTTGTATTGTATGCATTTCTGCTATTCAGATGAAACAGCAGCACTGTACATAAGAACAAAAACTAGCCAGTAAAGAATTGTAGTTCTTTGGTTTAAAGAAGTCTTTTTCAGTCTCTCCTTGGTCTTCTGTAAAAGTTACTTAATTTTCTATGACAAAATACCTCCACAAAAAATTTTAACCCTATTTGTTTTCTTAGTTTTCAGCAATAGCCATTGCCTTTGTCTTGCTTCTTCTCAAAAAGCTAGAAATGATGAGGGGTTTTGTTTGGTTCTGTTTGTTTTTTTAACAGAATTTTTCACTCAGTCTATTGCTATTTTACCAAGACTAAAAATAAATTTGTTGTAGGAACTTCCATTAGTAATACACACGCTGTCTAACAGCCCTGCAGTTACCCAGTTTGGGATCCACAGATCTTTGCACAGTGAAGCTTCAGTTTAAGTGTTGGAATCTTTTCAGCTCTGTTCAACACATGTGAGTTCGCATTGCCAGGGTTTTTGGAGAGGACACTATACATGTCAAGGGAAAGCAGAGTGTTTACTGACATTCAAAGCATATAGAAGCAGTGAAGTAATGTGGATGTAACTCAGGCTCAGGGCTTGAAATAAGTGACTGAGAAACTAAATGCATTGCAACCCATTTTAGTTTTGTAGAAATTGTATCAAGTAGTTCAGTACTTTGCTCTCCTAATGCCTCACACATTTGATTTATATGTTTGTTTGGGATTTTTTTACACCTATTTAAAACCATGCACTGTGGACATCTCTTTGGCAATGCATTTCTGACCTCTGAAGAGCAAAGATCTGCATTGGGATGAGCAATGCCCTATGTTCAATGCTCTTTGGTTACAGGCTGTTGAAGAGTAACCTTTTCTGATGCTACCTGTCACATCAACGTGTAAGTGGGAAATCCCACTTCAAAAGTGGAAGGCAGTGCACTAACGACGCCTTCTAACTCCTTTTAAGTTACAGGTCCAAGATGTGATCTGAGTTAGGGACAGTCAAAGGGTGAAGACCTCTTTCAGAAAGTTTTAAATTATGATGAATTTGAGTTCAACACTATATTTAAGAGTCTTACCAGAAACATCTGTTTGTATTCTGGTTGCAATAATCAGGAGCAGCAGGAGCAGCAAAGCATACTGCTCTAAGAGGCAGAGCCAGCACTGTATCACACAGGGAAATGAAGTGCACAGGCTCAACATGTAGACTTATCTTGCTTAGTGCTGTGCTTAATACAGGTGGGTCAGTTTATATGCCAGTTTTTATTCGCTGTTTAGTTTGTAATACAAAACACAGAGATGAAGTAATTAGAAACATGCTGCTCAGTTCATTTATCTTGGGGATATGCTATATACTATATTTCCAGGCCAGGGTCAAACATACGAAAGCGTGATGGTTAGTAGCAAGTGAAATTCCACATACATTCCCAAATACCAAAAGATACATATGTTAGTGCTTGACCAGATCAATTCCCTGGTCTGATGTACCTTGGCTGCGTGAACTACTGCTGGCACAAGGCAGACAGCAGAAGAACAGGATTACCCACCCTGCGGTCATCTGAAAACACGGTTCAAGGAACACTGCAGCTTTTCTTTATGCCTTTTGCACTACCTCTGTATTTAGTAAGCACACACACAACTATACTGATTTAAAAATTGAGATATGCATCTGATATGCAGCCATTTCCTTTTTGTTCTTGTCAGTCCAATTTCTAAATAGCCTTTGGTTTGTACGTGGGATATTACATTATCCAAATTACATCATTTTCTGGCAACTATGGCAGGCCTAGCCTGTGAGTCACTTTCCAAAATGAGGGGAGAGCCACACTAGGGAAGAATGCACGATTCAAAGGTTTCTATTGTTCTGATGGACCATGGGGTCCGCACAAGTTCAGTCGCTGCTCAGTACAGAAGAGCAGCTGAAAATCTAACTATTGACTTCAATGAAAAGGAGTGCCCTAGAGAAGCAAACAGGCAGATACAGTCCCCAAAACTAGACATACAAATCATGTGCTTGCATGTATTGGTTTATTAATGGTCAATGCATAGCAGGTATGTGAGCACACATTGAGCTGCAAGTTACTTTACCTGCATTTGCCAGCTGAGAGTTTCCACAGCTGTAAGCAGCAGTTTCACCAACTCTGTGCACAAGGGAGGGCCGTGGGATTACAACAAACCTTCTCTACCCAACCCTCTCCAACCCTTCAATTAATCAGAGAAACAGACCCGATAGGCTATGGAAACAATTTCTCATTACAGACTGTCTTGAGGAATAATGCTAATTATCACGGAAGTGTTTCCAGTTCTTCACCGCATCCACGCACTTATCCACCCAAGAAGAATGTTTCCTTTTTAGTCACTAGTTGGAACTTGTAGAGCCAATCTTTATTTCAAAGTCTCACACAGAACCAGGGTACTATGGTACTAAGATTAAAACGCCTCTCCACAGCTGACAAAGACACTAGAAACATTGATCATACATAAAAGGATGGGGCACATTAACATATGCTATTTTCCTTTTTGCTTTTATTTTGTAGTTTAGGTAAGATCTAACACTAAATCTACTCAAGGTATATCGGAAGCATCTGATCTTGCACAATTGCAAAGTCTAATTTAAAGTATTTACTAACCATGAAGGCTAACTGCACACTGAATCAGTCCCTTTAAATGATAAGGTATGCAAATGACAGATTTATTAATTGCTTTAATTTGGGAGGTTTAGGAGACAGCTACTCCTGTCTCCTAAAGAGTCATGAAAGAACAAGCACTGCTCATTGAAGGTGGTGCTGCACATGGGAGCAAGATACAGATTCGCAGTACCGTCTCCCTGCTTCAAGCTCAAATGGGGGTACCCGAAAACACCAGAAATGGTGTGACTGAGTTTGCTGTATGTGTACATCTCCTTCATGTGATACCAAAAACTCAGATCTTTTCCAATAGTTGCTACCTCTGGTCACTAAAGTAATAAAGACTGCTTAAAATTAACCGCATTTAATGACAATTTGTATCCAACTTATGTACTCTGCATGTGGTTCCACTCTTCATGAAGTTAACAAACCAACACGATTACCATAACAAAAAAGCCACCCCGACGCTGCAGTATTGTATAGTGCTCTCTCTCTTTTAAGATCTCTGCTACCTCACCTTTTTGACCTCTAGTCATGAAGAGGCCAAAGCTATGCTATGTTCTTTCAACTCTAACAAAGAGCACACCACCCTGATGTATTTTGGACTCCAGTCATAGAACACAGTGATTCCTCCCAGACAAGCAGCACTAGATCAGTATTCAGACACATGTATCAGGTCTCCTCTACGGGCCAAGAAGCCCTCAGCAGAAGAAGGGTACAAAACAAAGCAGGTGCTAAGCCAGCTCTTCCCTGTTCCATCTCCACCCTGCCCTGAATCAGTCCACTGTAGTCACTGAGACATCATCCAGATGGTCTCAACCTCTCCCCTCTGCTGGAGCTGGGCTTCTGATAGCAGAAGAGGAGCAGAACAGATTCATTTTCAGTGCCTTTAGACCTACATACAAGAGTGAACTCTCATGTGCTAAGCTGTCACATCAACCACAGCACCACTCTGCAGAAATGCAAAGCTGCAAGGTCACAACTGGACCAGCACTGGTTGGTAACACTGGTTACCAACAACACCTCACATTTAGTTACTGAAAGCACAGAGGCCTTCATCATGTTTGGTGTTTGTATCATGTTCAAGTACCGAAAAAATCCTCAGTTCCACCTCTTGGTTTTTGCTATGCTTATGGAATGCTACATTAACAGCACATTTCTTTTAAAAAATAGTCACAAGGAGGGCTCCTCAAACTAAGCTGGTCTACATTTAGATGTTTTTAAAGCTCTGTTTTTGAATGTTAGAAAAATTTATTCCATCAAGCCACGGTGGTGTGTTTTCAAGCAGGGGTGGAAAAGGCTTACCAGCGTAGAGTTTGCCATTTAACCAAGATAGAAATGAGGATTTCTGAACATCAGTCATTTCAATGACTAAGGGCCAAGAAATCCTATTGGTTCCTGTATTTTATATCAAATTATTCAAAGCAAAATACTTCAAGACAGACAGACAAATTCAGGACTTGTTTTCTGTCTGCTTTTCTAAAATGGAAGGCCACTGTCTGTGGCTACACCCCAACATGCTAAAATTGCATGGTGAGCTAAAAAGCAGTTAGATAGACCTTCAACTTCTCAAAAGGATGGAAAATGGTTCTTCTCCACACCTGTGATGGAGGTAGAAGGTGAGAGGGAAGCATGGCTTTCAAAGTAGCAGAGGGAGGGCTGTGCTCACTGAATTTGGGTGCAGCAATCCCTTGTGCCCTTACAAGGCAGATCAGGCCTTTGATTAAAGACCACTTTCCACACAGGTTGCTTGCTGGCTGGAGAAGGAGCAGTAACCAATGCCCACCTGGGTGAGTTGAGTCTAATCAGTCAAATCTATCATACTTACATGCAAGTTAAAACTACATGAGGAAATAACTCTATTTCCAATTAAAAACTGGAGACCTAAGAGAGCTACTCAGCAGTATAACTCTGGGTTTTGTCAACCAGAATGAAATGTTGCATATTTTTGTACATACTGTTTATCCTTATACTCAAAGGCCAGTACTCAAGTCAAACTGTTAGACTAGCCAGATGTGTTGCCTGCTTTGTTAAATCCTCTCCACTTCCAAAAGCACTTTTTGTCTGACTACATCTGAAATTGTTACTTTCAGGACCAGGTTCTCACCTACTTCTGTAAGCAAGTATCTTAATTTCATTTTCCTCTTATGCCACTCTCAGAGAAGAGTTTGTCACCATGACTAACTGTATTGGGCTCTCAGTATCCAAAGGTCAAAGTTAATTGCATGTTTCACAGACCGAGTCCACTGCAATGCAGTTTCCTCCTGCCATCAGGACAAGGCAGGTATGCCGTCAGAAGACTCAAAGCAAATACTTTAAGACAATTTCAGTCCTGTATCTAAAAGGTTGCCTTCTGAATAGGATATGTTTTAATTTCAAACTTCATTATGACAAACAGCCTGAATACCAGAAGTATGCCAGAGAATATACGTTGGAGTGACAGTTACAGAGGCTGGATGACAGATCCCATAGCTCTATATTTTGCTCTCCAGCATGTTCAACACAAAGATGTGCAAATATGTTTACTAATTAGTATCAAAACCCTTCAATTCACAATTTCTCAGAACTGAGCAATTTTTTAAAAAAACATGTCATTTCTCTGAACTACCTACTCCAGAGGATCAACTCAGAAGACCTATGGACAACTTGTTGATTCAGGCATAACCAGAGCTTGAAGAAATGCAGCTTCAGTTCTGAGTACCATTAGCCCTAAATTTAAGGTACAACAATTCAGGCTTCTTTGCACACAAAGAGTATTGGACACTATTCAAACAGCTGTTAGAGAGTGCAGTCATTTATTCCAACAGTTGCACTCTGAGAACACACAGGTGTGTGCAGATGGCGCTCAAGAAAAGCAACATTCCCAAGGACCGAAGCCTCAGTTACTTGGTTGCTTCCAAAGGCACTGAAAAACATCACTCAGAGCTATGTCAGGCAGAAATTCAACCAATACTTTTTTAATAAATGTGTCTAGACATTTTTCTGTGCATTTACATGGAATGTACAAATGACTGAGAGGGACTAGTCTAATTATCCTTAGGAGAGTTGAGCTGCTGCTCAATTTCTTTGGCTAGAGCAACAGATGAGAACTCCTCAGTTCTGTGGAGAATGAAGTCTTTCACCAAATTATAGGTCATTACCCCAACACCTTAAAGAAGATTTATACACCTGCTCTCTGTTGAGCAGGTCAGTGTGTTTCATTAGGAGATATTCACAAGTCAGCTGTTTTACCCAGTTTGAATATTTGTCTAATATACGCTTGCTGTTAGCATCTCCTTTACAAACCTAGGAGTTGCCATGAGTCTGAGGACAATGGTACTGATAATCTTTTGAAAATGCTTTACTTTCAAGACACAAATGGCCAGAGCTGGCTAAGCTGTTATGCAGCTCAAAGTAAATTTACATTCTTGCCTGAATTCTTAGCCTGGGATTTATGGGTCATATCTGGATTATTACACACACAGCATCTGAAGTTGACCATCTGGACACAACAAGTTAGATGCTTCAGCTGTGGCCATCCACCTTTAACAGGAAGAACAAGTACAGAAAGTCTGTGTGCCTCTGTAAGGCAGTGTGTCGCTGTCACTACTCTTTCAAGTGATAAACTCACTGACCTGCAAAGGCTGCTTTCCAATAAACTGACTCAGCACTATCACTGAACACACCAGATATATGGCTTTTTTTATGCTTAACCTGTATTTAAAATTTTTTTTGGTAAATAAGTGGTATTTAATTGAATCCTGGGTGGGAATAATTTTAAAAAAAGAATTATTTTCCTAAGAATCCAAAGCTGATGGTTTGTTATCCCTTAAGATTGAAAAGGAGAATGTGGGTGGGCTTTTTTACTTCCTTTCAAAGCCCTGACACAACCCATTCATGATAGATTTTCATCTGCCTAATAGTGTTTGCATAGAGGTCTTCTCTAGTATATCCATTTCATCAGAGGAAATTAATCTTGGACAGAAAGGAACTTGGCAACTCTCTCTAACCAAGTGTGGTTACTGAACCAAACTAAAGAAACTAAGCCTAACCCATTCTGATCCAGAACAGGCTCCTACAACAGCTGAGATTCCTCCAGATCCTCACAAGTACCCTGACAGAAGGACCAATAACCTGAAACAAGTCATTAGTACCTAGGGAGCAACTCTGGCATCCAGCAGAAACAACGAAG
This sequence comes from Arenaria interpres, assembly GCA_013399435.1. Classification (NCBI taxonomy): domain Eukaryota; kingdom Metazoa; phylum Chordata; class Aves; order Charadriiformes; family Scolopacidae; genus Arenaria; species Arenaria interpres. Next base: position 41,086 of record VXAK01027821.1, on the reverse strand, counting down.
CAGAAAGTTTCATTATTGCTTTTCCATGTATTATAACCAACCTTTAACTCACTACTGTAATTTCTAGTACTGATCTTCACAGAGTTCTCCAGTAAAAGGGAAGTCAAACATCTCCTTTCATTGTTTGAGATAACACTTATGAGTATGAATAGTTGGGCCATAAATACGAGATTTCATTACACACTTCCTACTTAATCGTGACAATGTCTTATCAGCAAGTCAGTGATGGGTATGTGGACTTCAGCATATCTACACGCATAAGAAGAATCATACAAGACAATCACTTAGAAATACTAAATGTTAATTTGATTTCTAGATGCAAAGAAAGCCACGGCCAGCACTATTTTTCTTCACTGCCCAGCACACTGACTGTATTGCACCACTCGCCATTCCTGCATCAAATGCTAAACTGAAATACCAAGTGAATTGCAATAGCTTCCAAATTCAAGGATAAAAGGCAATCATTGTTTTAATACCTGGAACTTGTGGGATGAAGATTAACAATGACTAACATCTGGCTACCATCAAATCACCCTTTGAGGATCAGAGGAGAGCATTAGCTGAACCAAAAGTATCTGGTGTTTATACCTTCAAGCACAGCAATTGGAAAAATCAGTCATCAATAAAACTTCCCTTCTGCTCTCCGCAGTAGAGCCAAAATGTGTTGCAGGGATTAATAATCCACAGGACAGATATAAAGGAGCATTGTAGCAACAAAGAGTAAAAAGCAGATGTAATTTGACTCTGGACTTCCATTTCAGGATAATTTGCCAGCTAAAAAGAAATTCCAGGTAACTAGCAACAGATCTCTTATCCCTCCTTGACAAGGCTGCCTGCAGCAGGAATGAGGGAAACAGGAACTGCGCAAACAGAAATGAACCTAACTTTCATCTCCGCCTGTTGTAAGGATGGTTACATATGGCTTACACCTTCACTTTAGCAAGTGTTTCCCTTGCCAGAATGTATTGCTGACACCAGTAGTATCTACTCCACACAAAATAATGAATGGCTGTACTGAATCCAAATCAATTCTCTTTTCCAGGGATAAAAAGTGTCAGCCAGCAAGGAGCATGGTGCAGGAGCCACAGCCATGCCAAGACAGCCACTTCCTTCCCCAAGAGCCAGTGGCTGGAATCAGGAGGAGAAAATCTCTCCCAGGTTGCATCACAACTGCTTCTCTTCCAGGTTACTTCATAGCTGCTGGGGTTCCACTCTGAAAGAGGATGAAAGCTTTTCAGGCCAGGGAGGCTTAGGCTGCAGTGAGCATGATTTGCATGAAAAAGAAACCTCATGTAAACAGACTACACCAAGGTGTAGACACATTCTTATTAATAAATAAACTAAATGCCTAGATGACTTATTTTGACAATTTTTGCACCTATTAAGCCACAGCCTGAACATCAAGTGAGAATCAACAGATGCAGATCTGTTTTCTGTGTCATTAAACTTGTTCTCATGTGAAAAGTGGCATACTTGAGTTGATAGCATGCAGTTATGGGGTAGGATGGTTTAAACGGACAAATATTGCACAATGATTCCTTTCAAGCACAGCGTGTTGGCAAACCTCCATCCCTTGCAAACAAGAAGTTTGACCTTGGGGAATGAACTTTCCTAGAATTTAAGATCTCATTAAAATATATAGTTACTGTTTCTCATTACAGCAAAAAGCTTAAAATGTGAAGGCAACGTAACTTAAAAGTATCACCAAGTTTCCACGAATGCAAACAGACTGCTACAGTGCTTAGTAGTCATTATTTACTGTCTTTACAAAACCAGGGAGTCGATACTGATTCTGTACACTCTTGCTCCTGATGCTCAGGATAAAGATAGACCCATACCTGTTGGAGGCAAAGCAGGGGACACCAATAAAAAGTGGAGACTAATTGTCAGTTATAAGCAGGCAGCAGGTCTCTTAACCCTCCCAAAAGCAAAGCTGAGCAAGATGCAATAGTGGGAAGAACTGGGTTTCACTCTATGAAAGAGCAAATAGTAGGAAGGAAGCCAGAGCAAAAGCTCCTCTTTCTTAAAACGCAAATGAGGAGGCAAAATAGGAGTTAGCAAACTCCGGGAGATTTGGTCATTTTGGGTTGGGTTTTTGTGGTCACCCTCTCCTCCCCCCTCCAAAACATAGAAAGACACTAGCTAAACTTCATCTAGGGTTATGAACAAGAACTGTTGAAAAATACAAGATCTTACCCCCACAGCTACCTTCCTTTCTGATGGTGAGGCATGCTTCTTAAAAAGATGCTCCCAGAGCACACTAATTTTCGCACTTGACAGTGTCTAGCAAGTAGGGTTTTTAAGATGTTACTACACAAATACTCAAAGATTTTCAGCTTGCTTTAGATCAGGCCTACCAATTTGAGGCAGATGGGAAAGACAGCATCAAGGCAAAGCCTTTGAAGGAGGTATACAGCAGGCAACGCTATGCTTATATGGGAGTAAAACAAGTAAGCAAATGGCAAATGAGAAATACAGCTCTTGAATTTTAGGATTTCATTAAAAATGGAAACATGGCATAAAGAAATGCTCAGTATTCTTTCACAGATTCTATTTTTGCTTCTCAATATTAAGAATAACCAGTAAATACAAAATTGACATAGTAAAACCTATGTTTTACTCCGAAATTTTTGCTTGAGTTTGCACAAGATGTACCTACAGCAAACCAAATGCTTGAAGTTCTCCTCCCATGCAAAATCAAAATAAGAGAAGACAAAAACCACAGAACAAGGACTGGAATGTAAGTTTTCACGTTCACTTCTCAGAGATGACAANACAGCAGACACCATTCATGCTCAGAATGATAGTCATCCCAAGCTTTGATGACTCCTTAGGTTTTTTTCATCTCTCCCATTTCTCCCATTCCCAGACTACGTCATAAATTTGATGGACTTTTAACTGTGCTTCTGAAAACAGCACAAGTTTCTGTCTTTCAAGTGCTATTTTGGTAAATGTCTTGTTTTGTTCACTTTAAGTGTCTTGGCTATTCAACCCCTGACTAAGTATCATGCATATCTTCAAAACAAACAACTCTGTCAGAAAACACATTTACATGAATTATATTAACACCGTGTTTAACTGTCAAAGTTACTGTAGCAAAACACCATTTGATTATCAGGTAACTTGGTTATAGAACCTGTTTTATCTGACATGCTCAGAAGTTGTTTAATCTAGGGATCAGTGACTATCAGGTCTTATGTACTCCAAGATATCCAGGCTAGAGACTCACTGCCAAGGATAGGCAGACCTCGTTCCCCTCTCAGTAGCTAAGTCCCCTAACAAGTATATAGTTATTATCCCCTAACAACCACATAGCATAAATGTGTTGATAGTTAAAGCACATCTAAGCTACTTTAAAACAGCAAGGAACACAGTGTGCTTTAGCAATTGGTTATCAGATGCAAATAATTGTTTACAGCATGAGGAGACAAAGTACAGCTCAACATTTGGATGGAGGAGAACGAAGATATTCTTACCCCTACAGAAGTGAGCACTCATTAGCACTTGCTCTGAGGGAGGAGCAATGTTTGAACCATACCAATTCAGAATTTTCAAAATTGCAAAGAATTAAAAAGAAAATAGAAGTAGTCAAGACTAATATCACTGTTCATAACATTAGATAAAATATTCCCACCCCAGCTGCAAAACTGAGAGAGGGGTTCCAGTAAAATTGTGTTCTGGCAGCCACCAGAAGACTACTATGCAGCAAGTCTGCTTCACTAGGCATGCAGGCTGCCATTTCCCTGGGCAGCATGTTACCTTCTGAGTCTTTGTCCATCCCTTTTATGGCAGCTTCAACCAGACAAGGTGAAGTAAGAGGACAAATCTCATCACTCTAAATACCAACCCTTTCTACCCACTCCTCAACAGCATAGCCTCACACTCCTGTCTATCCAATTCCTGCGTGCCTTTTTAAGACAGGAAAGGAATAACACATTTTCATCCTCTGAGGAAGCATCTTTCCTCATCCAAAAAGCCTTCATCAGGCACCCATCCTCTCCTTCACTGCTTTTCCAGCTTCTTGGACTGCTTGACTGTGATCCTGTTGGGACAGGCTCTTAGGAGAGGCTTGCAGTTTGCTGGAGCTGTTCCTCTGCTCCCTGCCTGGACCACCCTTACCCCAAAAAACACTATCAGCCCAAATGTTTGCCTCTGCTCTTCATCTCTTTCCTCTCCTTCAAGTTCACACTTCAGTTTGCCTCACATCATCCTGGTGCAATTTCTGCCATAAAAACCATTCACAACTTTGTCAGCTGATTTTCCCAGGACATAGTCTGAGGCTAAAACAGATGAACAGAGAGACATGCTTTCCTCAGAGCCTGTTCCTGAGTTTATCAGCAGTGGCTAGGGAACTGCAACTCCTGTCTGTCCTCAGACCCAGCTAATGGGACAGAAGAGCCTCATCAAGCCTCACACCCAGAACAGTTCTTTCTCTTCCCTCCTTCACTGTTTACAAAACCATTTGGTTGCAGTATCAGAGGGAACATCTGAACATCTTTCACCTGTTTCTTTTACCAATGCACATCCAGTCTAAGTATTGCTATTTCCTTCTCCAAATCTTATGCTTTGACACACACAATGACAGCAGTAAACCATCTGCACTGCATTCAAAAGTTTTAATTCTCTGCCTGCCTAGTAGAAAGCCATATGTGTTACAGCAGCGCCACGCTTACTGTGCAATGTCTTTTATAGATACTGAGACAGGATATTCACTGTATTCATCCCTAATCTATTCAAATAGGTCACTCAAAGTTCAGAGTTGCACATATCACTGTCAGACAGGGTATCTGGAATACAGTATTTTCTCAAGTACTCTGAAAAAGCACAACAAAGGCAGAACTCAATCAGTGTGACTACCTATTAAAAAAGTAGATTTAATCAACACAATAACCATGTCAAAGTCTGAACCTTTTGCCCTCCCTATCTGTAGATTTATATCTTCAGTTGTAATACCGTGTTAGTGAAGTGCTTTTCTAATGAGACCTAACAGGATTGGAAGGACAGAAGTGGCAGAAAAAAAATTTCAGCAGCTAGCATCGGGTCTGTATTAAAAATATTTTAGTCCCTCCAATACATGTGATCAAGGGCAAAGACTTGCCAGCTGTAATTCTTCCACACCAGAAGAACAGAGCTGCTGCTGACTTTGACGGGGCAGACACAGAGATGAACAGGTAAACAGTTAAGCCTAAAAGATTGCATTTTTTACGTTTTAGAAAAAAGTTATTAATGGGCTCCTTACCGACCTGGGTGTGTGTTTCTTTACCATTCACATCATGGAAAACTGTCAAGCCTGCTGAATACACGAACAAGTCAAACAGAACAAAGCCATCGGTTCCCTATCATGTATCCTGACACTTTCCCAGGGTGAGAGGAAGAACAGGTCGGGTGCACTACAAAGCACCTACTGAGTGTTTATCACACATTTTCACTTTATAAAGTGGCAGGAGTCAGTTTTTGACTCCTGTGCAGGTATGCCAAGTTTATAATTCAGAACACTTCTTCCAGTCTCCAACCTTGAAAATCCACCAGGGGACTCAGGCTATTTCACCTATTATTTGCAGCTGTTAAAAGAACATTTCTGCAGATCAAGTAATAAATCTTTAATCTGTCTTGACAGGTTTGCATCCATTAATAAATTGTAGTTGAAGTCTTACCTCTAGGAAAACCCGCTACAGTTCACTTGTAGCACCATAAACCAGCATAACTAACAGAAGTGAATTACAACAAAGGCTCATTTTTATCACCAGCTCAAGCACTTTTGACCTTTAAAACATGACTTCTATTCAAGTTAGGATTGTACTTAAAACTCATTAAGCCACTTTCTAGGACATACTATGTCAGGGTACTTCATCACAATTTCTGAATGTGAGCCTTGAGAGAAACTTTCCAGTAGATGATGCAGCAGGAGAAAAAATGCCTGAGGTTATTCAGTTTTTTGGCTCCTTAATCAGACTCCTCAGAGTAATACAGTCATCATGAAAACATTCTCCAACACTGACTCAATAGTATTTCAACGTTTAAATGTCAGAAGTGGATGAAAGCGGTATTGTGCAAAAGCTCTAACAACTGTTATTTTAGAAAGTGCTTTATCAGACGTTACCAAAGCTGTACTTCTAAACAAAGCAGTTTTCTTGTTTTACTTGCATGCACTAATGCTCCCCAGACAGAATTTTTACTAGTAGGCAACCATGTGAAAGGCAGCCACTGCTTCAAGGTGATAGCCATTTTGCACTAGACACATGCTTATTTTGATAGCTGCACTCAAAAAGCAGAATGCCTCATGTTAAATAATCGGTCACCTAGTTCAGCTAACAAATTTGCACATCTTTTTCCCAAATCGTTGCTCGACCAGTCTTGAGAAGAGCAGATGTTCTTCTTCTGCAGCAGGAGGAGGAAAACCCCAGCTGTGGCTGTATCTTCTTCCACTGCTCTGCTACAGATGCTTAAGCAAACCCACGCTACATCTGCTCTGTCAGACTGCTACATGTCCCAGAATAATTCTCTGGCCTGAAACTAATGACCAAAAAAAAAAAAAAAGGAAATTACTAGCAGAGAAAGGTCAGGAACTTTATTCACCTGCCTCTTAAAATGAAACTGAGAAGTGGGAGACCTAAAGCCTTATAAGAGTAAGTAATTCCTAATTCCTTCAGTGCCTTCTTACCACAGACATCAGCCAAGACCTCAAAATTTTTGTCTTCAAAGAACTGGACTGGTTTTTGTGCCTCCCAAAAGCACAAGAAGCTGTCATAACATGTATCACTCTGATAAAAAAAAAAGCTATTTTGGTGTACTTAAAGCCTTCTGGAAGGCCAGAAAACCGTTTTCATGGCAATTTTATTTTCCTCAATTGCAGGCCAACCAGGGGGAGAAAAGTCCCCAAACGAATTTGGTCTTCCTTAAAAATTCCCAAATGGTCCGCATACTTTCTCTTGACCCTTTTCCCTGACATTTCTATAAAGAAAGAAAAAGTTAAAAGCAGACAAAAACAAAACATTCTACAAATTGTTTGTAATGTTTTGGGTTTTTTTGTTTCTGATGAACCATAAACCTTTGGTATGTTGCAAGCAGAGACAATTTTTAATACCAGTCACCTATTTATTCACATCCTGGGTTACACGAAAGGCCACACAGCACCCTCAGTATTAATTATTAATGTAATCATGTTATCAATTTCTCCAGTGACACCCAGTTCACAGACAGCACAGAAACAGAATAACTAGAGATCCCTGCAAAATCTGCCCTGAGAAAGTGGTTTCTTTTGCAACACATGGATCTTGACACTGTGTAAGTCAGAAGCCCTGCATGCACACTTCATCTTTGAACTTGCTGGAAGCTAAGGGTTTGATGAAAATTCTGCACTGAAATGTACATATCAATGTTTTTAGGAAGCCTATGAAGCAACAGCAGAGTTCAACCCTGTAGTTTTAAATCTAATAACACGCTACAAGAAAGGAAAAGTCCTTAGAGATGGACAGATCCAATTCCTTCTGCACCAAAGCATAATCCAAACAAAAACTGCATCAAATACAGTCTTTTGCCAACATACAGGTTTTGGCCTGACTTTCAGAAAGCAGAACGAATACAAATAACAGCTTTGCCGACCCCAGTGAATGCTCAGTACATCAAGAGCCCTTTACAGATTTCAGAGGAGGTCTCAATTCAGCAGCTGCAGTTTATTGCCTATTCCTTGGCATCTCAGGTTATTAAAGGTCAATCCTGTTAAATCCTCTAGTTACCCCTGCTTTCCTAGTCCTTTTTTACACTGCAATGGACAGGTTCAATCTTTTGTTAGACATCTTTACAAAGGTCTGAAAATGCTGTTTAACATGTTTTCCTAAGAAGAAAATAATTACTGTTGACATTGAAAATACCACTGCAATCTTTTCCAGTAACCAACACAGCAAATGGGTTAGTCCCTGCCAGTTTCAGGCACTGAAAACTCAAGCAGACACCATCTTTCTTACTTATAGTCTTCTCTGACAGTTAACAGCTTTTAAAAGGAATACAAGATGCTAGAAAAGTATTGAGAAGTCTCCCTGTACTCCTAGTTTCTCCTTAACATAGTAAGAGTGCATAAGATCACAAGCAAACAACACCTCCTGCAATAAATTCCTGTTTTAAAGTATATTCTCTCCTATTACTTCTTGCTAAGGAAAAAAATATATGTGCTACTAACCATCATGTGATACCACTTTGACCTTGAGGAATTAGAGAGAATGTTGAAATTGGAATCACAACAGAAGTATATTCTTTTAGCAGCAATAGATCAAGGTCTCTCTCTGTGGGGACAGAAAACAGCAGAAATATTAAAAAGTGTCCATCAGCTTTATAAGCCAAACACAGAAATATCCCCATATGTTGTGGTTTAGGCTGAACCGGCCTATGACGGTGACAGATGCTCTTCCCCTACTTCTCGGTCCAGGAGAAAAGGAGGAGAGATAAAGAGATTTATGCGTTTAGAATAAACTAAACCACTTTAATGAAATATTAATAATAAAATTAAAAGGAAATGATGAAATAGATATAGTATATACAAATCCACATCAAGCTCCCAGGACGATGTCACTGGCGGGCACTGGGGAAGTCCCAGACTGGACTCAGCAATGGATGAGAACTGGATTCCAGCTCTGGAGTCAGGAACACTTGGATCGGGACCAAAGGCAGATGAACAGGTAGGGTCCTCTTCAGATCATTAGAGAAGCCATTGGAGAAACAGGCTGACCCTTTGATCCCTCAGCTTTTATACTGAGCATAAGGCAGATGGGATGGAATACCTTGTTGGTCAGGTTTGGGTTACTTGTCCTGTCTGCTCCTCCTTGCAGGTGGGACCCCTCTACATTTTTCTGTTTCCTGCCTTACAATGGGGCAAATAACAAAATTAGCTGACCTTGGTTGTTACAGCAAGAAGTATAAGCAAAAGCCTCTCTGCATACCATTCCTTGGCACGAAGTTCAAACATTGGTTTTATCACTCTACAAGTGAACAGTTCTCTCCACAATAAGCTGTTGATTTCAGAGAGTTAGAAGAGCCTTAGCTAAGATGAAAATTTACTGAACAGAAAGTTGGTTCTATTTTTCCTCAAACCAGGACTCCATACCATTCCATGCTTTACTCTTGCACTTACCAAGACTTCAACTAAAGTATAAGTTCTCCCAAAAAGAGATAGTGTTAAGTACTAAGCTAATCACAAGGTTAGATCATTGCTCTTGGGGAGGAAAACAAGAGGAACAGAACATTAACAGAGATGTGAAAATACTGTAAAAGCATGCTATTAAAAATCCAAAAGCCTGCAAGCACAAAGCTCTTTCAGTGATATTAATACTTTATAAAAGAAAAAACACCACATTCCCCCTCTCCCAACAGCTCATGTTCAACAAAGAAGTGAAGAGTTTTGATTTCTCTTTTTGAAAGCAGCCAAAGAAAGTGTGTCTCAAAAATTACTGGGTGTATCAAGTTGACTCTTCCCTATTCTGTAGATGTTCATCAGAAAAATGGGAAGCTCTAAAACCAGACTTCAGTCACGAATCCCATTGAACTCTGTTCCAGTAAAGAGTGCAGCTGAGACCAAGGGCTGGCACTTTTCCAAGCATGCTTTGCAAAGCAAATCCCACATGACCAAGTCTGTACATCATGGAAATGCAGACGCGCTTGAGTAAAGTGCACTGTGCTTTCCTTGGGCCATGGCAAAGGAGGTGATGCAATCCACAGCTTGGAAGCTGTCAGAAAAGGAAGATGTTCCAGATTTTAATGTCCACTGATGCCGCATTATTTCATTGCTTTTTTTTTGTTTAACAGAGAAAATGAAGTTTGGCACCACGTGTAAGTAGATGGTTGAATATATATGTTATATATGATATGAATATATATGATGCTATTTAACCATCTCAGAGCAGTCTGTTTTGACAGTCATGCTTTAAAGACTCACTTGCCACAGAGCGTGGCTTACGATGCATTTGGTGCTCTGACGTTTTCCATAAGACCAGTGACAGGGTGCCCTGTGGAGAAGCACAGCTGGCATGCAGCAGCGTTCTCCATGCACCCACCCAGCCTTGCAGCCCAGGAGCAGCAGCCAGGGTCCATGCCCTGCATTCAGTGGTCCTCTACAAATTCCTCCCAGTTTTAAGCCTCCAGTGCAGGGAACTTTTTGCAACCCAGTGCATCCAGTGAACTATTCCCCTTTCTCTCCTTCTTTCCACTGCTTCTGAGAGCACTGGGAGACTGGGAAACAAACATATAACTATGCCCAGGCAATTCCTGTGCAGTGAGGGATGCCTGACTGCAGGAACCACTGCAACTTTTACTGCCTTCATGTGCAAATTCTGCCTTTGACCCTGCAACAGAGAGCAGAATGATATCGGCAATGAAAAGCATTGGTTTTAAGGCAATTTCATTCATTACAAGAGTTTCTCTTATGCTTACTTACTGCACCAAATTTTATAATACTCCCATCTGCTTTGATGGTAACCAAGTTTTAGAAATAGTTAACAAGCTATAGATGGCAGAAGAGCTTGAGTTGTCAGACTAGCTTTACCACTTCCCTTGCGAGGCAAATGCACCACCAATAATCCAAAAGCTTTAATAACCCACAAGGGAGCAAAAAGAGCCAGGATTAGAATTCGGGCTCTCATCTCCACTGCCTCAGAAGAGAATAGAGTACTCGTGCACCGCAGACATTTATGGCACACCTTTACAATTGCAAGTCTATGAGTTCTCATCCCAGGGCAGGCTAGCTATTTGTCCTCTGGGTAGCTGGAAAGTTATGCATGCAGTTAACCATCATCCTGCCGGAATAAATCCGTACTCAATGCTGTAACAACTCACTTGTCAATACTTCTCAATTCAACTTGAATAAAAACAAAAACCTGCGAGATTCTCTTAACTTCAAGCTGGTAGAGCTGTTACACTTGCAGCTACTGGAGGTATCTGCTTCCAAGCCAGAACCTGCGTAGCGCTTATAGTCACTAGAAGCCATGTGAAATCCTTCCTATCACTTCAAGCTCAAGAGCAGCTGAATTCAGTCACTTAAGAGGATTCATTCACAGCCCTTCACCTCGACTCAAATTTGTCAGCTCAAAACCCATTCACAGATCTGTCTCTACTTCTGAAACCAATTTCGGACCTTAGTTGTCAAGAATGATGCTAGTGTGCAGAAGAAACAACGGAATACAGTAAGCGTTCAGAGGCCATGTACTGCTGCCACTGCAGAAACAGACAACCATTATTTCATGTCTTAATTTTGCAACTAATGGAGTTAGTTCTGAATGCATAGACTGTGGACAATTATAGCAAGGATATTTTGGGCTACCACTTCTCTTTTTATAAACAGAAACAGGTAACTCCATGAATTGTTTTCTCATCTACATTTGCGCTGGTGTTTAAGAGGTTCTCTGACAACCTCATGTGATTGGAACTCCAAAATAAAAACCTTGGCAAGGAATATTTTTTTGTTTGGGTTTTAAAGAAAACATTCCTTCATACATGCGACTGGATTAGTTTAGGTTGTACTAATTCAAGAATGCAAGCCAGTTCCTGAACTCAGCTGAAAAACAAAATAATATCGCTTAATTTTCCAAAGAATGGCTTTGCTAAGAGAACCTTTCCCCTGTCAGTTTTATATCTGGGTTTGAAGAGATTACCGTGAAATCTCTCTTGCTATCCACTACAGAAAGTGCATAAATGATTAGAAGAAACATGGGCAGCTAGAAAACAAGTGAAGAGTGAAGCACTGAAAGCCATTTTCACAGCCCTCCCCTACCTCGAGTCAGATGGAGAGAAAGTGGGGGTTTTATTTAGCTCCACACAGAGGCCTGCACATGCTGGTCTCTATGTCTGTCAACAAATATAGCAAAAACAGTTATGGGAGGCTGTCGCACTGTCAGCTTCAAATGGTGGTGGCTCCAGAACATCTAGAAGAGGTGATCTCACAAATATCCGAGCTCCTGCAAGGTGCATGCATGCAATCATGGGACACTGCTGTGCCCCACCTCTTCATAAATTCCTGAATTTAAATACACATGAGCAGAAAGCCATATTTCTTAAAGCACATGAAACAGAGACTGACAGCAAGCAAAAGCACCCTACAGTACGCATACTGAAACAGACATCCACTCTACTTAACCAGCTTGGTTATGAATCTGACCATACGTTGCTTTAAAAAGTATCTTCCAAAATTCTGTCAGCAGCCGGTTCCCTCACAGAGGGCTGCCACCCATCTCGTGGTAGGGAACACTGTGGGTTTTGCAATAGCTGTATCTACTAACACAGCATTCATGTGGTATGTAGTGAGCAACACCAACAGTCAAAGCACTTTCCAGCATTACTCTATACCTAGAGATAGGAGGTACAAACTGTGGCAGTGGTGCTTCTCCAGTCAGTGAATTGCAGAAATACTTTCACCAAATGTGTTTTTTAAGGGAACCCAGACTTGTATCCCTCAGTAGCTGCTTTATCCCATTAAATGCTTGCCTGCAGCAGCTGGTAGGCAAAAGCTAGGTGCAAGGTCACATCTACGTGTTCAGTGAGCACTGACCCCTCCACTCACTGGCTTGTTTTTCCAATCCAGAACTGGAGGTATAGTGGCACACTGGTTATTTTGCAAATCTCAACAGCGACTGGACTAATTTCAGGATGACCAGCCTGAAAGCAGCAGCTAAGCAAGTTATAGGGACCTGAATTTGTACTGTCCACGTAACTATAGCAAAAGCCTCCTGCTCTAGAAGTATGTTTCTTGCGAACACTCGGTTTCTTGTTTCCATCACAGTGAGATCCCACCAGCACACACCTCTGGGCTCCTCACCAGTAGCAGTGGTCTGAACAAAGTAACGTTATAGAAGTCACCAAGTAGAGTTGCTGCCTCAGCTTTTCTGATCTATGAAGAGCCGTTCACATCTCCCCACAGCAGTTTCTGCAAAAGCCTGAATAAACACTTCTTCCAAAGATCAACAGCTCTCCAGGACATGGCAGTTGGGAAAGGAGGATCTCAGCATGTGAAAAGTACACTCCTGCAGGGGAGTTGTTAAAAAGCAGATTCCATCAGCCCAGGTAATTTCCTTCTCCAGTCCACAGCAAACAGACACACGGCAGCACGACAAAGCCTTCTGAATGCTACACAAGGGTTATAGAACAATGGGATATGTGCCAGGCAGAATGCACCACTACCAGTAGTGTAGCATGCAACCTCTCCACAGCCCACAGTCAGCAAGAGTGACATGGGCACACAACATGTATGCCCTGGCACCCATGCTGTGATTTATTCCATCATTAACATGCAGGGAAGCAAATGCCTTGTCTGCTCTCAGATGAATAGGAACTACACTCTGACTTACAGAGCAGTGTCCAAACAGTGCAGAAGGACCTACCCAGATGTTAAAAGCAACAGTTAAGCCCTTTAACACTAAGCTAAGGATGAAACAATAACCTTCCATCCCATAGTCTGTCACAGGTTCTTCCCAACAGCAGCTTTATATGAATCCCTTAGGCAAGGTGTAAACCTCAAGTCCCTCTGCCACCTCTAATACCCTCAGCTGTGTTCCTCCCTGCACAACTCAGCCTCAAGCTTTCCTTTGCTATCCTTTCAGATGTTTCAGTTTTGGTCAGTGATGTGCAAGAATCCCTTCCAGCCTCCTCTGGTAGCCTGCTTCCCTACTCCTTGGTGTGCTCTATATGGTACTATGATGACTCAGCTACTACTGATACCTCAATAAGGCCACCTTAGGTTACACTTATTATTCACTAGGAGCAACTCAGGGCGCAGAATGAAGCCATCTGTTTGATCTGAGAAGCAGCTAGTCTTATGGGTGGAGTATAAAGTAAAACAGGCTTTCAAGTTGCACCACAGATAATTCAAGCTCCAAAGGGGAGAGTGAAGGAGAAATGAAGATGCCATGTGCTCTCTTGGTGAAGCTGAACCTACACAATATACAAATATGAGGGCATCAGAGTATGAACTAGCTTCAAATTTGTCAATTTTGGATTAGAAGAAAAATAAAATAAAAATTACAGTTTCTTTTACAAGCGAGTGATGCCAAAATAAGAGTGGAAAACTTTGGGAAAAAGAACTTCCCCAGACGTGGCTGTACTGTTAGCTTTAGTGCATGCTATAGGATAAGTGCCATATGGTTTAGTCTCCAAAAAACAAAGGTCACATCCATCATTACTCAGCAGCATTATTCCGCAACTACACACACTGAGCAATGACCCATAACATGTGCACAAATTACCTCAACATCCCAGTGAGCAGGTCAATGCATCCTGTACAGAAACTAGCACAAAGGTTTCTCTCTCCTTCAGATCTTACCATTATGACTTTTCATATGCAAATATCACTCTCCAAGCAGTTATTGGATTGATTGATATCACTGACACTTGCATGTGAAAACTCTGGCATATCTGCACAATTGTATAACTATGTGGAACAAAAAACCTGTTCAACTCAATAGCTGGCAGTCTGTCTGTTAGGTGAGTACTCTCGAGGACCAAGACATGAAACAGCAAATATACCAGCTGATCAATACCTCTGTGTGGATTGAGTTACTTCAGGGACCTGTATGTCCTGGCTAAATATGGCTCTTCCAAAAATTTCATCTCATAAAGCACCCTGATTTTAAACATGTGGCCCTTACAGACCTGCTGCCAGCCGTGTTGACTGGTGCTTTATCAAGCTTAAGGCAGACAGAAGGGGAGATGAGCCAAAGTTCATAATCTACAATGTGTTAGTAGACTACCGCTCCCAGAAGAATGACTTTTTTTTTTTACAAATTCATACAAAACAGGTTACTTAGAAGTATCTTACCATTTCCTGCCAGCTAGTTGTACAGCTATATTACAGTTTTATGTATTTACCTTTAAGCACAAAGCTTTAAAGATTTCCAGTCATCTGAAAGAAATCGACTTAAATAGAGCATCTAAGTGGCATTAATTCATTCATGAGCCTGCCAGGGCTGCACAGTTGCCACAACTTTGCTCATGGAGAAACAGCAGCAGGAGGCTTGGCAGAATTCACTTGTAGTACCAAGCCTTCATAAGACCCAGGTACCTGCCCAGGAACAGGGTGGGCTCCAAAGCAACCCTCCATGCTCCCACAGTCTTAACAACTGGAGCAACTTGAGCTTTCTATGGTGCTATGGTACTGCAAAACTGTTAACTTTAACTGAAGCCAATTAAGCACTTCAGGGTTTGACCTTTTAAATATGTTAAACTGCATGTACATTTTTACACAGCAGCTTCCAACTGTGATCTCATCAGTGACCAATACCACAACTAGCCATTGCAAACTAATTTAATAAAAACCAATTCAATGAAGCAGGCAGGCTTTGGAATGTAAAATGGATTATTTTATTTTCTATTCTAAAGATATTGGAAATGAATGAGGTTTTACATTTTCAAAACAAAAAATTACTTCTCAAAAAAAAATTTTCCTGGATAGTTTCCTTCACTGTGTCTTCATTGTCCTAACAGTGAAGCGAAAGCTTCAGTGTTTCATGAAGTTCCCGTCCCATTGAATGACTGAGTAAGAAAAGTAAGAAGAAATAAGACAAATGCTAGCGCTTCTGGTTATGAAAACGCAGCATGTACTTTGCAAAACGAAGTGTATTCCATTTCAGGCAGAGAGAAAAGGTTTGTAAAATGAGGCCTGCCATGGTTGAAATTCAAGCTTAACATAAGGTATAATTTCCAAGAAACCAAGAGAAATAGTGTCTGCCTAATTATGGATGATTATAACCCTAGCCAGCCACAACAGATTTACTGTTAATTTGATTTTCATTATATGCCAAAGTTTCAATCAATTTTAAAACCCCTCAAATCTGTATTATCATTTACAGCACAGTAATTCCATATCTGCAAAGAGACAAGCAACAGCAAAAGCCAAGCTCAAGACAGAATCTGACATTCTGGGTATTACAAAGATAACCTTTGGAAAGGAGGATGCTGTGGTAAATTTTATCTATTACAATTAACCTAATCCAGTATGACATTAGGGCTCATGTCACAGCTGTTTGTATTCACCTTAAGCCTTTGTTATTTAACAGAAGAATTTCCCAAGTGATACTGGAAGTATATTGGTATAATGTCTGGAGAGCTTCTGTCAGAGGCACCCATGGCTACATTACTTGAAGTGAAAAAATCCCTACTACCAAATGCTTGATATTGATTTTATTCTTCTCAGGAGTTCAAGGATACTGGAAACTATCCATTTTTCTCTACTTTTTTTTTATTACACAATAGATTTTCTTTAAAGACAAAAGTAATAAATCAAATTACATATATGAGCAACCAAAAACTCATTTTATCACATGAGTGATTCTGCGGAGAAAAGGGCCAGTAATCTAATAGAATAAAATGTTTTTTCTCCAATATCAAATATAGCACTCTATTCAAACATTATTGACCTCTGCAGATATTACTAGCCTGCTCATTGTGTTTAAAAAACAATTTCCTATGCTGTATATATACAACAGATCCTGTGCCTAGACAGAAGGCATTTGCAGGAGCATCAGCTACCAGTGACAGGATTCTCCTTTCACGTTAAACTTGGAAAGTTTTTATTAAAGCTAGGCTACAGTAAGTAAGTGTGCAAACAGTGGTCTGAAAAGCAGCTGAAAAGTACACATTCTTCACCCATTTAATTAACTTTGGCATTTCAAAATGCAGAGCTGCTATAGAATAATATTTTTATTACAAATATGGTGAGAGAAAAACATAACCCCTACAATAGTACTGTTCCAGCCAAGCTCTGCCCCAATCTTTTGCTATTTATTGCTTATTTCAGTATTTATTACTCTTCAATATGGGCCAAAACACATTGTGTTTGCACACTGCTGATTAACTGAAACTGTATTTGCTGTCATTTCAGCAGCTGCCAGCTGAATGGAAAAACTCACCTTACTCTACCCATTTCAGTCTACTTATTGTCATTGCTATTCACGGTGTCCTGAATACTAAAACATCTTCTCCATACATTTGAGTTTTATAGAAGAAAAAAAAAAAGCTTGCAACTGTAAACAGAAATCAAATATGTCAGAGAGGCATTTCTCGCCCCCAGGTTTTGCCCAGGAGGGTGCTGCTGGGAGCAAGTGGGCAGCAGCCACCGCTCAGGCACTTCCACAATCGGCTGCCGCACCTGGAGCCAAGGGCACCATCCTGCCTCCTCCGACCCAGCCCCACTGCCATCATCACGCAGCCAGGGGAGAGGGACCTGTGCATCCCACGAGGGCTGCTCCAGTGCTGGGGAGCAGGGGTGATCACCCAGCTGGGACCTCTGTTCAACAGCAGCAAAAAGCCAACCCATCAGCTGGTGCCTCCTGCAAAACTGCACCCCACTACAGCTGAAGGGCAGGACCCACCGTGTGCTACCAAGGTAGCACACCCTACACCCAAGCCTCCCAAGCTTTTGCTGGTCTTGCACTGTGGTTTTAGTTGCAACCACCTTTCTCTCTCCAAGGCTGCTATCTGGCTTTCCAGAGTCCCCAGTTTTGTTCAGCTCTGTTGTGACAAAGAAAATGCTATAACCGTACCAGCAGAGAACAGAGACTGTATGCCAACATGTTTCACCCCTAATCAAGTACACAGAGAGGGCTATAACTGTGCAGTGAGGAGAGACACAACATTTTCTCATGCTGCCATTTCGTCAGGTCAGAGCAGGGGAGAACACAACCATGCACCGTTACTACCCCCGCATGTCCTTACAGCTGGCCTACCCTCCTCAGATAGTATTCCTGGCCTCCTGAGGGAGCAGGACTAGGGGCTACACAGCCATGAGAAACAAGCATTTCTGCTTGTTTCTGCAGTTTTTTTTGTAAGTAGAATCATTGGGACCATAAAGATCATCGAGTTCCAACCCCCCTGCCATGGGCAGGGACACCTCCCACCAGACCAGGTTGCTCAAAGCCTCATCCAGCCAGGTCCTGAACACTTCCAGGGATGGGGCATCCACAGCTTCTCTGGACAACCTGTTCCAGTGTCTCACCACCCTCAAAGAAAGAATTTCTTCCTACTATCTAATGTAAACCTCCCCTCTTTCAGTTTACATTTAACATGTTTGTTGCCAGGTTGTTTTAACGTTAGTAAGAGTCTGTCTCAGGGAGAAGTCTCATGATGCCACTGAGTTACCCCAACAGTTCTCTGTGAAGGGTGAGGTTTCCCTGACCCTCTCTTTACCCCTCCAGCAGCTCTGTCCACCTGAGAGCACCCACAGATCACCATCCTCTCCTCCCTAGTGAGTGCTGGGGCTGGTGGGCTGAGGCACAGGAGGAGGATGTTCAGCAGCATCAGGCTGCCACATCAACTCCACCCATGACAGCCCAACCCCTTAGCTGGGGAAGCACAAGGCTCCTTGCACTGCAGCACTCATCCCCACCTTGTGCACTAGCAGGCATTGGCCACTAACATTACCAGTAAACTTCAATTTCCCAAACAAAGATCCAGAGATGCTTCCAGGTAGCTAATAGCCCTGGGAGGGACTGTTCTGGCTGCAAAGTCTCAGCACCTCTAGAAAACTGCTAATGGCATGAATCCATATGAAAATAAGTACAAGGAAGGGGAGGGGGCTACTTATAGTAGATGTTAAGCCATTAGCTGTAAAAAGAGCTTTACATTTCCTTATGCAACATCAAGGGAGGTGCTTCAAACGAACTAGAGGACTTGATTTCAAAGTGACAAGTAGCCCTGGGAAGGAGGGAGGGTGAAAAAAGCCAGGAAGATAAATTAGTAGTAGTAGTAGTAATAGAAGAGAAAAAGTTTGATTTGGAGACTGTTATTCTTATCTTGCCAGAAGCCAGCAGGTAGGCAAGTTGCAAACCAAGGAGGAACCCTGAGTAAAATCAAAACCTGACTCTGAGGTTTCCCAAGATGGTGGAGCTGAACTAATCTCTCAGTAAGTGAGGTGGAGACTTGCTCCATCCTCTCTCTCAAGAGTGCAGCTGTACTCCATCCCCTTCCCAGCACTGATTCTCCTCTGACCCCTTGATCAGACTAGTCAGCTCACTAAACCACTAAGTGCTACAAATTTCCTGCCAGCATAGCGGGCTGACTCAGCTGACTAAGGGCAATCTCGTGCAACTGCACAATGAAGGCAACAGGAACGTTCGGAGCAGGACAGCACTCTGTGGCAGCAGTAAGACACTTGCCATCTTAAATATATGAATGGGGACTCACTCTGCAGTGGAAAGAGGAAGAAAGAGCAAAGGAGGCAGCATTTGCTACAGCAAATGGGGCAGCATGGAGAATAGGAAATAAAAATGGATGATTTTTATAATAACAGCCATAGGACAAGATCATTGACAGCTAGCTGACCCATGACTGCTGAGTAGGTAACCGTCAGTGCCACACGGTGTTGGTGAGTGGAGCAGTGAGGAAACAAAGCTCGGGGCACTGTTTTACAGTTGATTGCTGGCTGAGGTATGCTGGGTTGCTCCATCCAAAGATCCTATGGTTTGTCATCGGACTGAGATTTCCCAGCTTGCACTACAAATCAGTTTCCTTTTCTCCACAGAAACTCCTAGGAAAGTCATCCAACTAAAGTTCAGGACTAAAAACACCATCACCAACAGATGCAGTGCAGAAGCAAGACACTTACCAGTAGTGCCGCGGGGAATAAATTGAGTACAACAGGCATTTTTGAAAAATTCTGACCACACAATGTAAAATATGCTTTTACATACAATGATAGCAGCACTTCAACTTACTCCAAAAACATAAGTATATTGCACCTTGTTTCCTTGTTCAGTAATTATGAAAATATTGTTGAATATTTGTTTTGAGAATGAAGTGTACATAGCACAGTACATTTGCACAAAGGTGATAAAATCCCTATGCACTTGCAGATCTGTGACTCATCACAGGCTCTCGCTTCAAGAGGTGAGTACTCCTGACCAACGGGTTAGAGGTACTAATGAAAGAGCAGAGTCCAGGTTCTCTTATTGCCCTGCACTTACCATTGAAACACTGAGATGATATGGATCATTGACCCAGTAAGAGCCCAGGTGATTTTCTGCCATTTTAGCAATCTGAGTCGTTCCACAAACACTAGGGCCAAGGAGGGAGCACGACCACACAGTCAGGAACAAAAGACTTTCCTCAGTTAGTCACATAGGCCTGACTCAGCTTCTTACAAAACCACAGGCTTCGGTTTTAGTACCCAACCCCTACTTTGATTGAAGATGGTCACCACAGCAACTCCGAGGACGTTGTCTTACCTCTAAATCCTTCTTTGAATTAAATTTTTCACACTGGGCATTAGTTTCCCATATTAAATGCTATAAAATTCCAAAATTAAGTTAATCTAAGTAATTTAAGAAGTTGAATTAGAAGTTACAGTGCTCAAGAGCACAACAGTCCTGAACTTCCATATTTAAAGGCCAGGTATAAGTGTGCTTTCATTTACTTACCTTTTTGCTTCTTCTAAGTGGCACAGATACTCGTAAGCAATGTTCTGACGCCTCCTCTCATCCATTTCCTCCGCTGAAAGCCTTTCATCATCCACAATAGCTGCAAACAGAAACCCATATCACGTTACACATGAGTCAAGGGTGATTGTTATAGTAATTGTCCTGAGAACCTAGGCAAATTACTGCAAAAAAGAAATTAAAAGATCCCTCCTCCTCAGAAGAGGCCTTTTACAGCATGGTGCACAAATATTTAGATCACCAAGAAGATGCTGTTCTCTGTACGGTGAATTCCTCGAGTTTCACCTGTTCAAAACCAGGCATGTATTGCTTTTTGTATATCAAGTGGTTTGGTGGCAGGATGGAGCACTCAAACACACGGGCCCAAGGCTGGGACCCAGCAGAGTCTCAGCTTACACATTCTGAGGAGTTTGAGGACTCCCATGTGGAAGCTCAAAGCAGCAGTGGGTTGAGCAGCTAAGCAGAGCTTCAGCAGTAGAGACGAAGACAATAAGGCACTGCAGATCTATCTCAAGGGCAACTTGGGCCCCAGCTGCAGCTTCAGCAACCTGTGGGACTGCAACAGACTGAGTTGACTCCCACTGATGGGGCTGATGAGGGCTGTAATTAAATGAACAAGCTATGGTATTCACACCCCACTTACTGCTGCAACCACATCACTTTCCATAAGAACACTCTCCCAGACTATTAAGGATGACTGATTCTGTGCACATCTCTGGCTGCAAACAACCTTGATTATTAACAACTACCACCCTGTGACTGGTTTCCCTCTCTTTGTAAGGAGGACCTCCATGAGCAAATCTACAATTCTTCAAAATGTTACTAGCAATGAAGCTGAAGGACCGTACACTAGCGCTGACTCCTGAATGAGTTTCTATCACAACACGTGAGGCTTTGGGAAACAGCCTTCAGCCAAAATGACACCGTATTCGTGCTAGCGGCTGCCAAAAGAACTGTCCCTGCCCTCCCTCATGTTTCCCAGCCATGTTATCCCATCACTTCTCATGTCAGAGCCAGCAATCTTACAGCTGTGTTAATGAATCAAACCAAGGGGCAGCCCTCACCAAAGAGCGATAGCTACAAAGAAACCTGCTTCTAGGAAGATCAAGTCCCTGATCTGAGCCACTGCACACCTACGAGCACACTGGTGCAGGCACAAGGGAGGGGACGGAAATACAGGGCTGGGCCAGCCACTTTCTGTGGCAGCCCACAGGCTGGTTAGCTGACAACATCAAGACGCATCTTCAGTAAAAAAACCGTGGGCCCCTCTCCTCCTAAAATGCTCTGGGAGGTGCCTTTCAAGTTCAACTGCCACACAGACTGCACATGCCACAAGCAAGTTTTCAGTATTTCCCTGACACAGCTGCCTCACGCAGTGGGTAAACACTTTCAGTAGCTGGCAGGGGCAACTCAAGTAAAATACACTATAATAAAGCAAGAAGCTGGGCTTTACACATGCATGCATACTTTAAAGGCTGTACCTCAAAAAAACCTCCAACACAGAAATAATCCCACATGCATTTACTGAGGACACAAAAGAAGTTACACTACTCGCCCACATTTTGGACTGTTGCTACCACACATTTGTTAACGTATCATATA
Organism: Arenaria interpres; assembly: GCA_013399435.1. Lineage (NCBI taxonomy): Eukaryota > Metazoa > Chordata > Aves > Charadriiformes > Scolopacidae > Arenaria > Arenaria interpres. The sequence goes on along the minus strand of VXAK01027821.1, from coordinate 19,082 downwards.
GCTGCTTTAAGCTTTGTAGTTTCAGTTTTAATCACCATAAGGATTGATATCTCTCATCTTCCTTTGCTTTTAAGATGGCTCTTCCTAATTACTCAGAAGTTTCATACACCGATAAAACAAATACGTGTCTTGCTCTGAGTCCTTTTAAGTCTGGTAGCTCCACAAGTGTGACTCACCCTAAAGTGAGCCCTCAGATACTGTAATCAGGCCATCGCTTGCTGTCAACCAAAACATTAGTTTGGAGGCAAACATGAGATGCAGATGATAAAAATACTGAGGCTGGCAAACTGGCCATGGAGGCTGTTCTACTGCTGCTCTTGCCCATGCCACCACCAGCACGTCCACTGGTTGCTCCCACTCTCTGACAGAGCTCCTCTGCCACAAAGGCGGCCTGCCTCCCCAGAGAAGTATTGATGAGCCACCATGCTGAAATTTAATATATCACTTTATTACTTGGGATATTGAGCTCTAAAGCCACTTTTCAACCATCATATCACTCCCTCAGCTATAAGGACCCCACAGATGAAAACAAATGCCACCAGAGGAACCCCTCTGACCATTCTAGTTGACTACAGCCCTATCAACCAGGATGAGGCAGCCAATACTGGACAGAGCCTTTGTCCCCCATGACAGAGCTCCCATGCCCTGCTCCTCTTAGCTCATTAAACAACCATTTACTCCTGCCCTCCAAACACAACTCACCACAGCCACAAGTAAAGCAGCAAAAAAGGCAGTTTGTCTGAAAGTCGGAGTAAGAAAACCACACAACCCATTTGATGAGTATCAGTCTAGGAGTTTACCTGAACAAGAATAATACTTTATAATCTAGTCCTGAATCTACACATCTACAGGCTCCTCCCATCTTCAACTGGCTAGCGTCAAGTCTGTCATTATAACTATTTGCAAAAGATTGATTCAGAGGGTGGATTAAGGCACTGGCAGATATCGTGGGATTGTAATAGTCATTCTGTTTAGATAACCCTTCAATAAGGAGGGAAAAGGGCAGAAGGCAAGCAGTAGTAACTTTCTGATGCTGAAAAGTAGAAAGACCTTTTTTAAAGAGGTACAGTATCAGCAGCTCACAGGTAGGAGATTAGGCTTCTTTCCTGCCTTGGCCAAAGCAGCTGTTCCTGGGCTGAAAACCTGAGCAGAGAAAAGGCAAGGCACTGGGAGTGCCAGCACTTACAGTGCTTATGCTGGGAGGATTCTCTTGCAGCACCAGCTTCTGATAAGACTGATTACACGCTTTCCCCCTCCAGCACATACTGGCTTCAAAGTGACAGTGCTATCACATCAAATAGGCAGTTACAGACACTTTTATAAACAACAGTGACAACCTGCAGGACAGAGGTGCAGAGGAAACTACTTTGAAGGCTTGGGTCCTTAAAGACTAGTCTACTGTAATATATTTTGGCAAAGGCTTCAGTCTTCCTCTGGAGCCCTGCAGATAGCTTTCCACAACTTCAGACAAACACCCTACGAGTGCATCTATCAATGCAGCCACACCAAGTTCAACATACAGATGAGCTTGGTTTGAAGAGAGAAAGCTCAGTCTTTCTGCCTAATAGGAGAAGCATTAGTCAGAAGACTTGGACACTGATGAAAGAACACTTTACATATCTGCTGCATCAATAACTTCTTGATAACACTCCACTCACAAGGGAAGAGTGCTGCGATAAAGTATGTTACAAGGCAGAGTAAGCAGGGCTGGACTTGACCTGAAGACCTCCAGCCCACTGGTAAGGCAAAGTAGGATCCAGGCAGACAGGACACATTGCAGCTGAAAAGATCCAAATGCCACAGAACAAGGCACATGTACACCACCAAGAAGCTATGTCAGAGGATGGGGCGGGGAGGAGGGGAAGGCATCTAAAATAACATCTTATCATTCAATTAATTAATTTTGTGACCTTTGATTTGGAAAGAAGATAAAAAATATCAAATATTGCCTCAAAGAAGGAATGTTAAGAGTATATCTGGACTACTAAGAAGAACTAATAAAAATGCCAGTGTATCTAGCTTAAAAGCTATCAGTTTAAATTTATTTCAGATGTTGCCCCTCTGTTAGCCAACAGGAAATACATATAAAGCATGTGTGCTAAGACACCAAGTTCCCTCATAGATATTCCTTCATGGAAAAACACTGAAGGAAAGGTGTGTAGGAAATACTGCATGGAGCAGTGAAGTGCTACTAAAGCTTGTATTGCCACACCTAATTTTGAACAAACACAAGAAAAGGCTTACTCTGGCACTCAGTATGATTACTGCAATTGTCTCTAAGTAAATTCTCACAACTGATTCAATAGAAATAAAGTCATATTTTACTAGCAGCTTCTTACTGGAGCCATAACCTTACTAACCTTCCAGTGTCTGGAAAGAGATCCAAAATTTCAGGTTCACACAAGATATACTCAGTTTACACAAGAATTTTGAGAACAAGTGCTGGTTGTGTAAATGTCGTCCAAGTTCAGAGTTAACCCTCTTATCACAGCCACGGCAAGGATTTTGGAGGTCTCAGGGTCACAGAGATAATCCACATCAACACTGAGCTGACCAGATCTCTCCCATTAGTATGTTTGTACTTGAGATGACATTAAATAAGAGGTATTTTACAGGTCTAATTTGCAACAGTTTTCAAATGAGTCCGTGGATCATCTACTGTATTTTTAAAGGAAGCTAAAGTTTAAACTTCTTTACTAATACGTAAGCAAAAAGTGTGTAAGGAGAAGTAATGTTTGTTTTAATTCCCAAATGCAAATTTATGGAACACTTTACAAGGCATAATTCTAAGTTATTTCAGGATAACAATTTCCCAAGCAAACAGGTTTTGTTGTCTTAAAAAACTGAGGCTAGGAAAAAACCCTGCAAAACCTTTAGCAGCATTTAAGGCTTCATTGTCATTCATTTGCACTCAGACTTATGACTTTCTGCAATAGCTCAAGAACAGCACGTGGCTGCTTCTAGCAGGTACACCCTTTAATAAGGCGTTTGTCACAGACATGCTGAAAGACTTCCTATATTGAAGAAGGCAAAGAAAGAAACAGAGGCTTTTATTTCCCAGGGCCAATCCACCTCAATTTCCTGCCATCAGAGACTTTTTCCCATGGAAAGTGAGACGTGAGCAAGGAGGAGGGCGGCTCTTTTGGCACCCCAGCAGGGAAGCTCAATACGCAGGACATAACAGAGTACAGAGGGAACAAAATCCTCTTAGAGTGACAGAAAGGAATTTGTAAAGTCAGGATCGAGGGAGAAGAAAAGAGATACATGAGCGAGCACTGTAAAATGTTGGAATAAAAGTTTTTCACCGGAGTATTTGAATTAAACATTAGCTAAACCACGTTTGGCAGTCCCAGCTGTTTGCCATCCTGGCCACGCAGTAGGCAAGGCAATGCAGTGCTCCAGTCTACTGGTGAGAAATTCTGCTTATCCCTCCCCGCCCCCCACCCCGCCGGTCCTGCCTCCTCCACTCGAGCCCATCCCCACATCCCCAGTATTAGTACACTGAAAAGCCTTTAACAGAGCCAGGCTGTAACAGCTGAAAACGCAAAAGCCAAGCCCCTCTTGCACAAAAACTCCTGACTGACACTGTGCTGGCCATAGCCAACCCCAGTGAAAGCTGAGCCTGGTAAAACAAGCTCTAGGCAGCATCCCATTTATGTCTGCCTGTACCATGAGGACAAGTTGCAAACGTGAGGTATTTGCCTCCCACTTCAGTGATGCAGTTTCAAGAAAAAGTTAGTTGCATTTCAGGTGGTCAAGGTGGCTTAAAACCTTAGGTTATATGAGAGCATACAACTATTTTTCCCTAGTGTGAAAGAGGCCAATAAATTCAGTGCCATATCTTAGTCCTAGTAAAATTTCTACTTTCAGGTACCCAGCACCCCAGGAGTGCCTGCCCAGGGCACTTCAGCTCTGTGGTCACTCCTAGGTTGGCAATTCAGGTGCTGCTACTGCACCAACACAGCACCGGCCAACCCCCATAACTGGAGCAGGTCTGATCTGGTGCTTTTCTGATCCAGGCTTACTGCTACCTGAGCTGCCCTGACTGCAGTGGGGCAGGATCTTACAGTACTGCCAGGCAGCTGGAAAAATAAGTGGACAGGATTACATGTACAGATATCAGAAAAATACTGCTCAAAGCTACAGAGGCAGAAGTTCCCTCCCAAGCCTTCACTCCCAGTATTGACTCACAGGCATCTAATGCAAAAGTTTAACATGCAGAAGAAAATATGCCAACTTTAATGATGTTAACAGAGAGGCTACTAAGAAAAAATGTCTTTACAGCACCAAACAAGTGCTGTTAAAGGTGTTCTGCTATTAAGGTATTTAGTACCTACTGGTCTGTTGTTACACTGGAAGACATTTATCTTTAGATGAAAAATTTAAGGCTTCCATCAAAAGAGCTTTCAATAGACTTCCTCTGTCAAAGAGCACAGTCACAAGCAGCTAGCGCATGTCCCGCAACAATAAAAACAGATGGCCTGAGCCTTTTTCTATCGCTTCAGTAAAGGGAATTCAGTCCATTCCCTGAACATTAGCTCCAAGAAAAGGCTCTGGACAAAGGCAGACACTGCAAGCACTCAAAAACCTACCACAGCTGTGAACTTGGAGGGCAGACTCACTTAGACTAATACACTTTATTAAATTATGAGGCTCCACAACATGGCATTTTTCAAATCTTTCCAACATTGAAGTATTCTCCCCCTGCCTTAAAAATTACTATGTCTCTTCTAATCCAGTTATTACATTGTCTGAAACATAGAGGCTCAGGTTTTCATACAGAAATACACACGCATCTTCTGGCCAGCAGACAGACACTATCTGCTCTCAGATCACAGAGGATCTACAGGACCACCGTTCTGGGGCAGGTCTCCCTAGCAGACACTGCACAAACAAGGAAAACAAACAAACACCATTAACATGGGAGTGTTGACAACAGAAATACAGTAAAAAGGCATCCTGATGTAAAATTCAAAATGTTCGCTAAACCAGTCTTTCCCTTGAGCTTTCTGATGGAGCCTCATTCCTGTGCATTCACTCTCCCTAGTCCTCCTCCCTCCATTTCCTTGAGAAAGGTCTTATTTCAGCCTTATGTCTCTGCTACCACAAGTGCAACCACATCCATTTACAGAGACTGAGCACTATTGCAGTATATGAACCTTAGGACTGTCATACCAAGGGGAGGGTGATGCAACAGCAAGCACAGCCTGTGCTTCTGAAGCCAAGTGTCAAAACTGTTTGATTTCAGTCTATCAAGTGTCAACACTGGCAGAAGTCTGTAGGACATCTTAAGACATGTCTTAAGATACTTAAATTCCCACAAAGTTTAGGGAAAGTCTCATTTAAGCTCGCAGACACAAGATAGCTTTGGCATTCAGCAAATAACCACATATGCTGAGAGAATGTTTAACATTCATTTGTCTGCTTTTAAATATACACATCCGTTACTCTACTTTTAAACTTCAGGCTTTGTACAGTCCCATCAAGTGAGATTTTAGTAGAGGAAATACGTTAAAAGACATTAAGTTGTTCTGACAATATCTTATTATATAATGATACCACAGCATGGCTGTCTCTTTACTAGTAGAGTCCTTTAACCTTGTGCAGAAAAATAATGTGGTTCATTTTATTTTAACTTTAGTATACTTGTTCTGTATGTTTGGAAGAACAAGGAGACAGGGTAATGGAGCTGAAGGAAGTACAGGAAAATCCAACTTCAAACAATTTCAGTTAGAATCAAGTGTTGCTATCTGCAATCACAAACAAGAGATGCAATTTATCAGCCTATTGCCCAACCACTTCCACCTACATATAACTGCCAGTCTCATGGTTTCCAGCAATACTTTACATAACTCCTAAATAAAATGGTAACTCTTTAGCTGCACATGCTTTGCTAGCTGGTCACCTCAAGGCATAACAGGTTTCCCTGAGATTCAGGTTCTCAAAGAACACCTTTCAGTTTCTAGCTCCTTTCTATGAACTACACCATTGACCTTGAAAGAGTTGCAAGCCTAAGGAAGCACTGATGGATCCTGAAGAGGCAGTGAACACCAATTACAAGTTATTTCTTTCCCTTACAGGCCATCCTATCTCCACTTGCCTAGTTCAAAACCCACTAACACAGCCAAGTTTGAAGGTAGCTCAGAAAAGGCTACACTGCTAAGTAGTCAATCTGGTTGAAATATTTGCTTAGTTTCCACACGCTTACAGCAAGAATGACATTTTTCATGCAGGCTTTAAAAAAAAAGTAGTGTTTTTAAAAGGCTGGTTGGTCAGATTAGCACATCACTGGAGGCTCGAGGCATTCAAAATAATATTGCACATTCTAGCAGGAATTTCCAACAGACTTTCCTTCTCCAGAGGTTAATTCACGAAGAAACAAGTAGTAAAATGTGAAAGGCTCCTCTGTCAGCTTTATGCATTCACTGCTTTCTAAAAGAAAGGACTTGTGATTTGAATTCCATGTATTTTGACACATTTACCATTTGCTCTGTTCATTTCACTGGAATTACTTCAACCTGTTGGCTTTTTATTAGCAATATACATTAACAATCTTCAATAAAAGAGCCAAAATTTTTACCATATGGATTCCATTTCCTTACATTTTACCTACTGTGACCTCAGTTCAACTTAACAGAAGTGGAGTGTAAATGAAATAATGAAAAGGACAGTTTAATATTGCCAGGCTAGTAAAATACACTACTCAACTATGAAAGACAGAGAAAAATGTTAGTGTCTACAGTACGTCTCAGTATCCCTGTAACTGGCTTTAATTAGAAGAAAAATTCTGCGTCTCTTGCCTACAAATGCCATCAAATTTATTTCTAGCATTAGAAAGTTTATATTTCATTCCTCTCTGAAAAGAATTGCAGGTATATCAATAAGTCAAACGCATGCACACACCTACATAAGGGAAGGAGTGACTTGTGGATTGTAAAATACTTTGAAGATCACTCAAAAAGGGTGAAAAGCTCATCTGAAAGGCATTCATCCCTACGCAAGGGGCTGGAAGCAGATGTAGAACAAGTTAACAGCAAAAGGTGTGGTACCCACAGCCTTCTGCTGAACGCCAAAGGCAACTTACACTATATGTAGTCACACCACCACCGCCACCTGTGGCCACAACCCCACCCATAAACATCTGTGGATCAAGTAGAGGTCAGAAAGCCACTGCAGAAGCAGAGTGGAAGAACAGGATAGAGGGGCTTGAGACCATCAGGAGGAAGGGCAGGGCACAGACTGAACTCACCGCAGCGGTGGCAGTAAAGCCAAATTCAAGTTTGTCCACCCCTCATCTGTTTGCAGACATTGATGTTGGCCCATGGCTCTATCGCACTCCTGCAGCTGCTGCCAGTTTAGGCACTCTGCTGTGCAAACAGCAACTAATATCACCCTCATTAAGTTTTTTCAGACATCTTAGCCAACATGCAGGATCAGAAAAAAGTATGAGGCTTACAGTGGCAAAGGGAGGCCCTAGGAACTGAAGAAAAGAAGCATGTCTGACAAGAGCCACTGATGCTTCACCAAAAGGCAAACTAGATGAAGTCCACAAGGAATAGTGTAACACAAAGGATTTTTGTCACTGTTGTTACTCTTTGGTAGAAATTCAAGACACTGATGGACATTTAAACAGTAACCAATTAAGATATCCTGCAAATGCTGCACAGGATTTTTGGCTAAATCAGAATCTTGTCCCGTTTCTTTTTCAATTTTGAGAGTGTCAAAAAGCTCATCTGCATTACCACCTGAGACCAGAACAGTGATTTATAGATACACTTGTAGTAAATCCCTACTACCTGGAGGCTGCTCTTGGTTGTGAGAAAGGAGAAAGACAAGAGCAACAGGGATGGAGGAGTGAAAAAGAAGGAAAGGGAAGAACCCCTCACACCTCCTGAAAAAAGTCCAACATAATATTCTATTTGTGAGTGAACATCTGCCAGATCAATTCAATATTCAGATCGCTGGGAGACTGACTTCAAAAAGCTTCCTACCAGCAAACTTACTGTACAGTAACCAGCTGAAAGAAATGTGGTAAGATGTAGCTTAAAGAATGGAAAAGGAGGATGACAAGTAGGAACACTGCAGTGACAGACAGAGAACCTGAGAAGAAAGCTGTGTCTGAGTGTCACTGAGAACTCAGACAAGAGCTACACGAGTCACAGGGTCTGAACCATAAGACTCAGGAGGACTAAAACACCTGTATAGGAAAAGTCATAAGTGCATCACTTAAGCACTGATTAAATTAGAAATCACCATGAGAAAGACTGCAGTGTAGAAACCCTCGGCCCTGGCATCTGGTCTTAATTCTTCCCTTGATAATTCATCATCCCCTACTCCTTCCCCAGCTAGTCTGTTGCAGAGTCCTTCTTAAGGTCTGAAGAAATCATCTGCTTCACTCTCTCCATACTCTGAAAGGACCTCCAGAAAGTACCTGCAATGTTACAGCACTTTTTTCCTTCAAGATACAAACACAAGCACGTGAATTAAAAAAAAGTATGCATGCCAGAAGGTTTGCAGCCTTAAACTTGGAGAACACATTTCCTTCTAACTGTCTTGCTTTTTGTTCCTAAATAATTATTACGGTCATAATATCTTTGAAGTTTGCAATTCAAATTTTTTGATTTACAGGCTCACTGGCTTTCATTAATCTTAGTGGGGAGAAAAAACTTAAGCATTAGGAATAATACATCTGAGAATTTATTTTGCACCTACAGATCCATAACATGCTATTACACAATTTTAATTAAAAAAAAAAACTTAAAATTCACAAAAATGTAAAGAAATACTATATGATGCAAAATATCAACATATAGGTATGGTAAATTTAGGTGATAAGCAGGACCTCTGGGCACCCAGAAGCAGAGATAGAATAGAGCCATGGTGGTTCCTGCCCTCCATCTGACATTCCCAGCTCCCTTGGGAAAGCAGCTGAGCTGCTTGTGAAACAGCTCCCAAAGCTGCTGTGCACTCACCAGCTGTTTCTGCAGCTGAGATGAGCCAGTACAAGCAGGAAACACAAAAAAAAGGATGGAGGTGCAGCATCAGTCTCACAAGCTAGGATCTCACCCTACAACCCACTGTGCTGCTTCACACAGGCGCACAAAGTCACAGGGGCTGGAGACATTTCTTGGTTCCTGCATCACAGTTGAGATACCTTCTTGTAGAAAGAAGGCAAACTCAGTGTACTCATGTAGGTAACCAGTTCAGAAGCAGTCCCATGTCAGCAATGACCTCAGTTATCACCTGAAGCCTGCTCAGCTGCCTCCACTCCACAGCAGGCAAGCAAGTGCTTGCAGCGTTATTAGAGCCGGCACCACTGGCTCCAAGGTAACCTCATCCTAGTGCACCCTGCTGGGTCACTTCTGGTGAACACCACACAAGGCAGGGAGATATTGCTTGCAAGGCAATTGCTCATGCTGCTTTTCAACAAGTCTAGCCCTTATTTCTCCTTTACATACATACCCAGTAATAAGAATTAATTTTTCCTTCGTCATGAGGAGTTAGAACCACAGGAGAGAACAAAAGCACAAAAGATTTAAGTCTCTGATCACAGACCTTTGAGCAAGGTTTGAAAAGGGCAGACAAACCCACACCCTTTCTCTCAGTACGTTCAGTCCCTAAATACTGAGACCCAAAACTGCTCTGAGTGACAATGACACATCTAGCATTATACATATAGCTGCAAAATCATCAGATACACAATGAGCCAGATGTTCCTCCTAACTTCTCAATAAACCGAGTACTTCCATTTCCAGAACAAGTCACTGACAGCTGCACTCGTAAGATAAGTTTTCACCTTAATCATGAACTCGCAAGTATTAGTTCTACTAAATTCATATTTCCTTTACACTGACACAAAAATTCATCAATCTCATTTTGAAGAACATAATTTTTCAGGTTACTTGCTTGTGTGTGCTCTGTAGCACACTCCAAAAAGTAAAGTTTGGATTAATGCAGCCAGTACTGGCCACAGGACGGCTACCTCATTGCCTTGAATCCATTTCCACTAATGAAAGAACCACAGTGACAAGACTAAATACCAGTCATGAATAAAATATCAGTAGCATATCAGAAGCATTGTGTAAACATCTCAAAACAAGCATTCTGCTTGAAATAGTAATGCCAAAACCACTAAAATAAAGGAAGCTTAACTAGCTTTCAGTGACTGTTATGGCAACCATAGTACAAGCAACACACATAAACTTAACAAGAAATTAAGCTATGTATTTGCAAGTTTTTAATTCTCTACCCAAAAAGGAACTTTACAACCTCAAGGGCTGAGCATTGACTTTTATCATCTTTTGCATGGCTGCAGTCAGGTTCCTTTGTTGACACACTATTTCAAAAATCAATACTTTTGCTAGGACTTGTAATGCTTCTTCCCCCAAACTTTGCCCCATTTCTCAGTTCATGCTCTTTAGCCACCCTCCTTATAATAACACATTAACAGCTGCTACAAGAAGCAAGGCAGTCTGAAAAAATAGCTACTCCATCGTCAATATCTTGCCCAGGTGAGTCTCTGCTTCCTGTTCTATACGGGAACTCTTTCTGTAGACACCCAGCATCAAAGCAAGCCTTGTTCATCAGCAGTATTTCTACTTCTCCTGTCCTGCACACTAATGGCTGTCAAGAGTGAGCACAAATGAAAATACTTCTACCTAATTGGTAACAGTTTTCATGCAAATGGTCAACTTCCAAGAAAATCTATACTTTATAACTTGAGGAAATTAAATTGAAATAACTTGATCAGATGTAAATTTGTATCTCGAATGTGCCCAAGCAGCTGGTGCAGACCAATTCTGCAACTGCTATAGGAGCCCAAAAATCTTGGCTACTGATTCCATTATCCTTTTAGGGAGTCCAGACAGGCCTGTCACAAGGCAGCATTTGCAACCTGGAGTGAAGCAGCCTACCAATCTGCACCCTCCCACCATAGTTTCAGGAAAAAATGGATACAGGTGGACATTACAGAAATCTACCTGTATTTTTATCAGAAGCCTCTGTAAATATTCATGGAGCTACATAATTTTGTTTAAGTGTGGAGGAAAAAAAAAACAAAAAGGAAAAAAAAAAAGAAGAAAAAAAGGGAAACTGCTGACTGTTATTGCCATGGTTCAGAGATATAGGAAACACCAGCCCTTGTTTTGCCTGTTACTAGCCACAACACTAAGAAATTGGATTCACTTTGTTCTAAAATAACTCACATCAGTGAAATCTTCAGCAAAACCATGTGGTCTTAGTTCTCGTGACCTATATGAAGATAGAAATCCGAGCGCAAGCAAAGAGCTTGCTTTGCATGTGATAAAATCTGAATATTTTCTGGACCATGGTAACTCATAAACATCATTACCATAGTCAGTGGTGATGTAAATTCAAAGTGGCAGGCAGTCACATCCAATCCTTGCAGGTAAACTGTCTACCCACCTTCAGTAGCCAGCTGCTATGCAACTTCAAATTACAAACCAAGGCTGGTTAATCTCCACTAAGTCACAGTGGAGAAATCTGTGCTCTGTGGTGGTCTGAAAAGCAGTATTCAAAACAACTTCTGAGCTCAGATGTAGTGAAATCATGTTTACTGTACGCCTGGTTTTGTAAAAGCAGCTGACCATATTTCCTTGGTAAAAGCTCTGTCCCAGATTCATCTAAACATAATCCCTGCTCTCCCCAGGACTCCTTCGTGTTCCTTTTCAGTTACACCACCACACAGCCGAGCTGATATTTCAATGTATTATTTATTCTGCTATACTGTATTGAGAACATATGGAATTTAAGACTTGTTTACCACTAAAAAGAGGCCAGCCAGCTATTGATCGGGTAAATCAGTTGGGCCTGAGAAACTAAAAATCCCAGAAATAAGCGGCACATACCACAAGTCACATCTCATCCCTACAGTTTTGAGGCCCGCTAAATCAAGAGTATTTTTATAAGCAGAAAAGGGTTGGAAAAGCATCTTTAATCTTACTTTGTGTACATAAAAGCATTCCTTCTTCTTTCGTGTTCAGGTATTGTAGTATTTAGATAGTGTCTTACAATTTTCTTATCCCTGTGTCATTGCCTGGTGAGCGTTGCAATGCCTTTACTGACACTTAATGGTTCTGTGAAACTTCAGCACTAGAGACAAAACTCCTTCAAAAATATTCTGTAACTTAAAACTTCCTGGGCAGCAGGAGAGCTGAGAGCAATCCCAGCCCTGGCAGGCAGCAGGGCACCAGGGTGGCAGCAGCACTGAAGCAGAGGCACTCATGGGGACATCATGGTGACACCCACTGCTGCTTCCAGTGTGCTCCAGTCCACACGCCTGTGCCGCCTGTACATTTTGCTGCCCCACTGCACAAACGCTTTCCGGATCTGTATGTGCAGCAGTAACACAAATCAACACAACCTGCCATTCCCTCAACCACTTGTGCTCATCCCTGCTCCAGCTACTACATCATGTTGGCAGACCTGCCTGCGGGTTTGTGCTATGAGCCAGACCAGGGACCTAATCCAGCCAAAAATAATCTCATCGAAGGAGTCAAGGTTGCTTCTTCCACCACCAGAGCTGACTGAAAGCACATGCAAAACCACAGCTTCAGGGTGCGGTTCCAGAGCAATTTAAACACATTTAAATTCTGGCTGCCACAGTTCCACCTGGCCAGAAAGTCCCCTCTGCCTCAGGACGGCATGCATGGCTGTGAGATCTGCAGCCAGCCCCTGCAGAGGCCTGAAGTGACTGCAAATCCACGAATGCAAATCAGCTCTGCAAGGAGAGATTAGCTTCCTGGAAGATTAGCTCTCCGTGTGCCATCATATGCACGTTGGTGAGTGGTGAAGACTGCAGCAGCCTGACAGAGCAGCTGGAGGCGCCTCAGCAAGTTCAGGTTGCTGAAACCTCACCAGTTGCAACAGTCTGCAGCAAGGTGGGAACTAGGATCTCAGTATAATTAACACCACTTAAAAGCAGCAGATTCTCTCATTAAAGAAGATGACCCTAGATACAGGATCATGTTTTTGGCAAAGCAAACCTGTATGCATGTTTAGTTTTCAAGCTTTTTACCTTGTTTCTAATAACTTCAACCAGACTTTTAGACAGAGATATCCCCTGTACTTACCTATGACTCCTCAAAACACCTTTGAAACACACCTTTAAAAACACAAGTAAAACAATTACTGGCTATACTTTGACATTACAACCCTGTGAAAGAGTTGTTGCCTTAATGAGGCACATTTCTGTACAGAGTTTGGGCATTTCCCATTCCAGCTGCCCCTGGATTAATCTGTACTATGCTCCTAGAAACTGTGAGGCCCCAATTCTGCAAATATAACCAGTGTTCTGACCGTCTTTACAAAGGAAGCACAAATGCAAGGAGGATACCCTTAATTTTCAGGAGGAACAGCCAGTAGAGGATGGATAACATGAATGACTACGTATTTTCCAGCAGACTTTGGAGCCTGGTAAGAATCAGTTTAAACACTTTCTAGATGCCACAAGAGCTTTTACGGCACTTTGAAAGAAGCAGGTCAGAGTCCACAGAGGAGGACTGGCAGAGACCACATCCTTCATCACTCCCTTAAGCTGAAGCCACAGGCTGCTTAGCCTGATACACCCAAGGCAAGAGAAGCGCCCAGGACGAGGACGGTAGTTTCAAGCCAGCTTCAGAACCTGGCTTGGAGGCAGAGCAGGCACCACACCCTGAGGCAGCAGGTCCTTTGGGGCTCGCAGTGGCTTGCCAGCAGTTGTGAATCAGAGCTGCAAGGTGCTCCTTGAATCTGACTCCTGAAGGATTTATACCTGGCTGACTGTTTAACTTGGGCAATAAGTGATAACAAAGAACTGACATAATTCCTCCAGGTAAGTATTCCTTGCTGGTGCATACTCATTTGAGCAAAACAGTAATTTAACACTGAAATCGGCCACCAGCACAGGTTCTTAATGGCTGTGTATTTGCTTACACATTTCAAAAGGTATTTAGGTATTTGCATGAACACCGTCAGATTCATTAACTCTCTTGATGGGTAGTAGGGAAATTGATCTCCAAGGGAAAGCATCCCTTTTCTCAACTCCAAAAACCTCTGTGAGAGGACCGTGGCCCCATCCCTTCCCTCTCCTGCCACATGGCCCACTCCAATGCCCTACCAAGCACAGCACCCTGCTGCAGGCACTACCTGCCCCATCACTACCATGGACCACGGTATCATTGGACAGTGTCATAGCAGTTGACAAAACACAACTGGAGCAGTGCCAGAAGCAAGGAGCACAAACCTGCCTCTGTGCTAGGTGCTCAGCAGGCCCCTTCTCCCCACAGCTGTGAAGATCAGGCAGTACATATCCTGCAAACAATCCTCTGCAAAGCCCAGATGGCACCAGCCTAATGAGGACACTGGTGTTTCTTCTGAAGGTAGGTGCAAGCATTGAGATGCAGGAAGCCCTGATCCATTAGTGAGCTGTGCAGCACCCAGCTTGTATCCCACCCTGTCTCATCAAGGCTAGGCAAACAATGTTCCCACAACAGGAGCTCCTCCCAACTTGCTTCCCCTCCCCAGAGAGTGGGCCCCCAGATCCTGCCCTCCCTGATTGTGCTCGCCAGGAGAGGGTGGGCATCACTTCTCCCCTGTCCAGCACCTGCTCTTTCATTCCACAACATGCAGCAGTTCAAGGATACCTGTTCCAAAAAAGCCACTGAAACAGCCTGAACAAGTGAAGCAAACATACCAGGTTAATCATTTCCTGCAAGGAACAGAGCACCAGAGAGCACAGTTGCTTATCATCCCACTGAAATATGACCCACCAGTCCTGCCTATCACTGCCAGGCATTTTTTTTTCCACTTCACATGCAAGATTATTCCTAGTAAATCATAGTCAGCTTGAATCAGCAACAGTATCAAGCAAATCAGCAATTACCGTACTGAAACACCACTGAACAGAAGAGGCGAGCTGCAAATCTGTATGCTTCCTATTCCCTGCCTCAAGTATTGGACTAGATCTAGCACACTCACATGTTCTATAAATCTCATTTCCAGCACAGTAATAATATTTTCTTGTTTCAACAACATTCTAGTAGCTTTAAGCAAGCTGTAACATAGCTCTGTACTTTCTTTACCAAGAGACTTCAAGGGAGATGAGCCTGCTCTGTACAAAAAGCACACAGAGAACCACTCCTACCAAATGAATTATGTGCACTTGGTTAAACAAAGCAGTTAAACTTTTCAAGTTCTCATTCAGCAGTTTAATTATTAGCAACCTACAAAAGAGTGGAAGAGATAAACAGTGTATTTGGTTGCCAAATTACACCCATCAATAAAATAAAAAAAAAAGTGTTCTCATAAGGGACAAGTACTGCAAAAAAGTATACACCCAAAAGAATATATATGCATAGGATACAGTTAAGCCTTTTTTTTTTTTTTTGCTTTAAAAGACCCCATCTGTTTTCACTTAGAAAAATCCTATGGAACTTTTACCAAAAGATTTTTTTTCCCCTTCTTCGATTGAAAAATAGCCATTTGTTTCCCCACACTTAACAGACATGCAGACAAATTTATAGTTTCTGAAGTTAAGCTCTTCTTGAAAGCTGCTTTGCTAGCTTTCACATCCTGCTGAAGTAAGAAGCTATGTACAGTTTCATAGAGAGACACAGGCTGTGTTTCACTTTAGGTTTGCCCTGTCTGTCCCCACAGGCAGGGCAGCTCTCCCTCACAAAGCTTCATGCTGCTTATTTGTCTCATCTCCTAACTCCTGGTGCCAAACAGAAGCAGTCCTGGGGGCTGGGACCAGAAGCACAAGCAACACTCTCCTCACTGGATACCCGAGTCAAGTTTCCCCCATATTTACCCAGCTACGCCCAGTGAAGCTGACTTTCCAGCTTCAGCAGGAAAGATTAAGATTTCTTTAGCTTCTTGTCTCCAAGTGATGTGTTTGATGATGCTGAAGCATCTAGTTTCTCTCTGACTCTTTCTCTATACAGGGACCTGGGTCATACACTAATTCAGTGACTCTGAGCATGGAAACGCCTGAACTCCGTTGCAAATCCAGGCACTCATGGCCTCAGTCACTGTAGCTTTATTGCATTCCTAGAAGTGTGGTGAAGCCATTCAGACATTTCTTACAAAACTTAAGTATTCATTTCTGCACACAGGTTTCAGGGACATATAGCTATAAATGACTTGAGAGTGTTGGGAACAGGCACTCTCAAAGATACACCGCTGTGTGTTTTGCTGTCTTCCTATGTTCAAAACTTCACATTTAATCTGTGAGGCACATCCAAGATTCATAGTTTTTCTCTTCATGATCTTCAACAATGCCAAGCGTTTGTGTTGTGAAAATGTCTCATATCTCAAGTTGTAATACAAGTCCCAGTTCTCTGTGATTCTTTGAACCTCTGTATCTGATTGTGCTGGGATTGAGAAATAAACCAGGCAACAGCTGTAGCCAGACTGGAAGCCAGCTACATAAATTCTGTTGCAGTGTGCCTGTTAACATGGTTTCTGCTATATAAATTGCTTCCTTGTACTTGTGTGATCTCAGATGAGTTGGTGCTGGACATCGATAACTGAAAGGCTCAATGGAGCACCAACAGAAATCTCTTCTGCATCTTGTTTGAGCTATTGACATCATGCAGAATTGGAGGTACCTTTCCATAAGCAGTCCAGGAAGGCACAAGGCTAAGAGAAGTCTCAAAGGCTTTGCTCTGAGAGCCTGTTTCTCCCATGAACGATGCTCATCCTGAATACGCACCCACCCAGAACGACATTCTCGTGTTCGGTTTCATTCAATCGTTTCCTGACCTTAAAGATGAAAATGATCAGCTCTAAGAATGTTATCTAGATACATATATCTGTGTTACTACATCAACAAAATTTGTAAGGCAGAGCTAGTTTTTAAGTTAGGCATATGTCTTCCCAGTTACTCACTTTGTACTAGAATGTCCTATGCCCATGGACACTTTTTTCGCCAAGTGGTATCCATCAGGCTACAAAACATAGCCAAGATTTGCATACATCTTCCTCTCTAGTTATCAAAATAAAATGCTACTGATAACCGTGCACTAGTTCATATATTTCCTAGCATACAATTATCATAGTAAAGTGCTAACCTTCTTTAGAGCAATGCACTGTCTCTGCCAGGAGCCTGAAGCCAAAGTCAAAAGTCCAAGTTAAATGTTTAAAACAGTACTAGGTCGCTAGAGGAAGGAGTCTTAGCAATTTGATAGCCTAACTTGGACAACTTATTAACTCTTCTAGGAAATCCAGCATAGATGTGGTGTTCAACATAAGGAAATGTTTGCCAGTCATCCAAAGTGCAGTTTTAGTTATACAGAGAACCTACAACTTATAATGGCCTTCATAACAGCTCAGGTAATGCTAGTGTCAGTTTACTAGTTAGGGAGCCTTTTTTTTTTTCTTTTTAAGATAATGCTTCTCTCCTCCTCCCAAGATGGCAGCCAAATACAGTGTAGATAAAGCATCTTTGGTTTTCTAGACCCAAGCTAAAAACCCAAACATGCACCCATACTTGTGATGGGACTTCAGACAAGGCTATGCTTCGCTCTTTAGCGTATGGAGGTCTTAAAGATCCTTAAAATACTCTGAGCAGCTCTGGCAATAAGAAAAATCATACTAAGCACCTAGGCAGGAACCAAGGCCCAACAGATGAGCCCTTTGCTTTATGTTAAAGCCTCATCTTTGGTCATATTGGACTTTATGGCAGACTAGGAAGTGCCACATGTCCAGGCTCACATGTACCAGCCAGATTAGATCTGCACAGGAAAGCCTCTATTGCTGGAGGGCCCGATGGGCACACCACTTACGTTTGAGGAGTTCCTGCGTGTCAGGCAAGCAGACAAAGTGCCAGCCTGGGGCTGGAGCACCACAGAGGACATTGCCTGGGCACTGACATACCACACAGGCAATGGCACAGCAAGTTGAGATGACTGGCAGATTGTCTTCACAAGCAAAATATTCATCTTTGCTAACACGCCAGCACAGGCACCCAGTCTATGTCTCTAGTAACCAGAAAACGTTATCGGGAGTAGCAACTGTGAGCGCACCTTCAAAGTCTCTCATCCACCTTCTAGGTAGCGCAAATGAAAAACATAATCTACTGGCAAGGTCCAACAATTGGCCCAACTAGCAGGCATCGATAGAGGAAAATACTCAGGAGGACACAGCACCCTCCAAGCTGAAGGTCTTGCTGCCAACCACCACCTTTTCTCTCTGCCCCGGGCAGAAGTGAAGTGACCCCTAACATTGCCACGGGGTTTTGTGCTTCTTTCAAAAAAGAGGTTTCAGAATCGGTTTTAAACAAAGCTGCTATGTTAAGACCTGGGAAGCTGCACACGGGGCCACAGGATACCGGGGCTGTTGCGAGCTTTGCCCATAATTTGCATGCTCACATTTTGCGATGCCTGAAATACCAGAGGCATTTCTTATAAAGGTGGCAAAGCCAAGGGCTTGGGCTGCTCTGGCCCAGAGGAAGCGGGAGCGAGCAGAGCGCGGCACAGGATCCCAGCACGGCACAGCAGCGCTGAGAGAGCCCTGGCAGCAGCAGGAGGGAAGGTGCTTCGGGGCTTTTCTTAAATAGGGGTTTGGGAAGCAAAACACACCTCCTCTGAAAAGGGACGCCTGGTACCTGCGCTGCTTCTCGCCTCACCCAGTTGTTATTTAACGTTACGGAGTTCTAAGCCAAAGTTATAAAACCAGAAATGAAAGCTTTTAATTTTATAATCCGATATTTCGAAGTGATAATCCCAAGGTTACAAAGTTACAACGCAAAAGCACAGTCCCAATCTCGCGTTATAAAGTTACAACCCAAAGCGATGCCTGTAACACCCAGCTACGAAGTCAAACCCCGAAGCGCTCCAGCTCCAGCCTGAAACTCCCAGTCTGCAACGCGGAATTACAGCGAACAGCCCATTCAGAAAGTTTCAGAACAAAACCCAGCCCCGTGAAAACCTGTTCAAAACCCCGCCGGAGCTCGCTGCGAGCTGAGCTGGAACAAGCTGCAACGGAGTCTGCTGGGCGGCTTTTATCTTCCCTCAAACCCCTGTTTTGATACTAAACCGAGAAAGCCGGCAAGGGGAGCGGGACAAAAAAAAGGAAAAAAAAAA